>ML398640.1:28382-72786 GCA_005239525.1 Nicotiana knightiana | reverse complement strand
GGGGGGGGGGGGGGGGGGGAAGTAATTTAGCCGTTTAAACCGAAAAGAGGAAACACTGAACTTTCCTCAATATTAATTGGCTTTGAAAACCATGGCTTCAGGGCAGTCAAGTTTCTTGAGAGTGACATCTGAATACGTCAATACGATAATTAGGTATGAGTACGTCAATCTTAAGAGTGGTTACTTATCCAATATCAGTATGTGGAAGTATTAGGTATGAGTATGTCAATCGTTTTGCTATAATTTTTTGTGTATTCTGAAGAAAGTCCTTGCTTCATCTCTGTTTTACGCGATCTGATTGTTCAAATATTTTCCATGTTCAGCCTCTACCATCAACCTCCACCATCAAGAAATTTTGCACATGTAGTTGTGCTCCAGCGCAGCAGCGCCAAGATAAAAAACTCTGAGGCAGTTAGAGCTAAATTCAAGCTTGCCACTTACTTATTTTTTGTGTGGGATAGCCAACTCTATGATACATGCACTCAGATATGCACGGTGTCCTCCATCACATATATCTTCAATTTTCTACACATTTTTAGTATGATTTAAATTTCAAGGATCATAATAGTGTACCAATTCCAATGTTACATCCTTTTTGACACTCGTCTTAGGAGGTGAGATGAAGAATCCACGGAACACAGGTTCAACTTGGCTCAGCCAAGACTAACCCTAAGATGAGTGTTGAGACCGAGTCTCATAATTATATTGAATGATAACTCGCAGTAGATAAATTTGGAATAATTTTCCCATCCGAAGAGAAAAAGCTCTATTTTGGGGCAAACTGATCTCTTTTGATGGAAAGTGCTGCAGTAGAGGTGAAAAAATCCAGAGCATAATCACCAGGATGAGTTTGGTTGCTTTCCTGGTCAGTTCAGCTATAGTACAATTTATGATGTAACCATGCACTTGTGCATTTTATTTAATCCCATCAACAACTTGGCATTCTTCTATGTGGAATGGAATTTTATTAACTTCCTTTTCAGCGAAATTTGGCTGCTATTTCTTTATCTGGCTAATTCATTCTCTCGTTTGAAGCAGATATTTTCCTTTTTGTTTGTTCTTCTGTCTTCTCTTTTCCCCTTCTAGTTGTACCATAAGTTATCACAGTACTAGAAGTGGAGGAAGACCATAGAAACAGGCAGATCTAAGCATGTAGTGAAGGGATATGCAAGGATTAGCTTCTACTCATTTCTTGGAGATTGATTTGTCAGGAGACCTTTTTTTTTTGTATAAGGGATTTACTTGGCACACAATGTCGTAGTTTGTTGTATCTCTTTGTGCTTATTTTAGTAAAATAACAATGTTCATTTCTTTTAACCTTCTAAACTGCTTCTGAGATGGTGGACCTTAAGTTTCATATTGCACGTCTCTAGTGGAGCTCTCCTGGTGCCTTAAATGGGCTCATCATGCTGCGAAATATGATGGACTTTCAGCAGCATCGTCATTCAGTTCTGTGTTTGAGGATTAAAAAGGTTAAAAATCATCTGGGACCAAGGATTCTGTAAACTTGTGCGAGCTCCCTGCCCTCACTCTGCCAAATCCAGTCTCTTCCTTTCAAAACTGAACCGGAAAGAGAGCAGAAAAGAATGGAAAGAAGCCAACTCCTCATGGTATTTGCCCCACTCTTACACTTCGTGAACGGAGGTGCTTCTAGAATGCATGCCAGCTGTGTTATGCAACCCATTGATATAAAAGAGGTAAGGATACAATTGGGTTAGGCATAAGCAGCTGAGGTCACCAAGAACATTCCTAAAAATGAGGTTTTTGGTGCTTACTACGATGGGTTGTCAGCTGGTCTTCTTAGCGAGCAATCTATACAACTGGCCAACCTGGGTCATTTAGAATTCGGGCGAACATGGCTGTTGAGGCCAATGAAGGGAAGCTCTTAGCTCTCTACCAAAAGGATCTGTTTGGCCTGATTGCTGTAGCATTTGGGGCGTGTAGTGGTAGTCCAGTATATTTAGCCCTCACTCACATGCAAGCTGGTATTACCTTACGTGCAGGGTAGAGATGTACGACGGAAATGCATTTCAGGCGCTCTGTCGTTTTGTGGCGGATACCCTTTTGAAAGGTGGCCCCACGCTGTGGCATTGAACGTGGAAATGCTTGCTGCTTATGACGAGAGTGGAATTCCTAAAGGACAATCTTGGCATGGATGAGCTGCTACTGTGCTTTGGGCCAGCACTTTTTGGGGTTCTTTGCTGCTGCTTGCACCTTACTGTTAGATAATATTAAGACTCAGATACAGAAATTGCAGATAGACGCTAAAAGAAAATTTCCCTATTTTGGCCGTTCCATGAGAACATTCGAGGCAGGAAGGCCTCTCGAACTTTACACTGGATTTCCAGTATATTGGCTTCAGTTTTCCCTTGTGTTATGATGACTTGAATTTTCCTTAACCAAATTTAGGAGGTGGAGAAGAAAATCTAATTGTGATCTGTTGATGGTCAACAGATACATCCACTCCAGTTTAGCATCTATTAGATTTACATCGTTGCGTTCTTGTAGCAGTATTGTTATCTCGTTGTAGTGTTGTTTTCTCATTTTCTGTAATTTCATGCCTTCAAATTGAAAAGAGATACTTCAAGATTTTTGTGGTGATACAGAATTAATTTATGAAATCTGGAGTTAGGGATTTACTCTCTTCTGTATTCCTGTCAATTTACTTCCGGAAAGACTGTTTCTCTATTGGAATACTTCTTTAACTAAACAGTCTAAAGGGCAGCCCAGTGCACCAAGCATCCCGCATTCACGCAGGGTCCGGGAAAGCGCCGCACTGCTAGGGGTATGATGTAGACAGCCTACCCTAATGTAAGCATTAGTAGATGCTTCCACAGTCTAACCCTTGGCCTATAGGTCACACAGAAACAACTTTACCATTGCTCCAATGCTCCCCTTCAACTGAACATTCTATGCAATACAAATGCTTTGTTGCAGTAGATTTTTGGAGCAGCATCAATTTGGTATGTCTTTCTCTTTCTTGATCTTGAACTAGTTACTACTTTGGGTTGGAGTGACAACTTTGGAAACCAAGTATCGAATCTTAAGTGTTGGTGAAGTTACCCGGTACTTCTATTGGTAGGAGGTAGCAAGTGCTTGATGGATTGGTTGAAGATCGCACTAACCGGTGTATATACTACCATCAAATAACCAGAAGAAATGAATAGACTGAAAAAAGAAGCAGATGAACTCTAAGGATTCTCACCTAGATCCTCTTGATAGCACACCCATAAGATCAATGTTATTACAGGTGAAAAGTGCAAAAAGGGCGCTAAGCTCTTTTGGAGTTTTTAGCGCGAAGCACAAAAAACACGAGTCTTAATGAAGAAAGACACTAATAAAAAAAATACAAAAAATTATCCATAACTTGTGAAAAAATTTATGAGTATAAATAGCAAAAATATTGACAAAGAAACTCAAAAATTCTTTCAATTAAGTGATATTTTATTGTTTGGTGTCACTTCATCAGGATCGCTCGATGATGATACATATGCCTTCGTGCCCTGATGACAGCTCTGAAGCGCCTGCTAAGCGAAGCGAATTGCTCAGCTTGTTTTGCATCGAGCTTTAGGGCTTATGCTCGCCATAAGTGAGCCTTTGACAATACTGCATAAGATCAGAATTGCATTTTGCAGCTAATTGATTGGAATTTTCAATTGATGGACGAACTCTTGCTAATGGATGGGAAAAAAAAAATGGTATTTTAGAATCTTAAGATAGTTTCTACTTCAAAAAGACTTCTAACTTGAATGCTTGTAGGAATAAACCTTTCTTACTCCAAGAAGACTTCTAACTTGCATACTTCTAGGGATAAACCTAGTGTTATATCTTCTCTCTCTCATTCATTTTATTTCCTTTTTTTCAAATCTCTCCTGGGTTTCTCTTTGTTCTCTCTCCTCGCGAGAATCCTTATCTTTCTTTAATAAGCTTCTTTTTCACTCATCTGCAATCTATCCTACACCTTGCTGCACATTTACTTTTCTTTTTATACCTTTCATCCATAGGATCTCAAGAAATAAATCATGCATGAGATCATTCTATGATTTCATTCTGTTAACAAGCTAATACCTGCAGTGCTTTTATATACGTTGTAGATTGACTTTCCATTCCCCATTACTTTGCAAATGTACTTCTGTGACTGTTCGGGATATTGGGGAACTCTGAATCTTTAAACCTCATCATTCCAGCACAGTACTTTCTTTGTGACATGTGATTGGAGACACTTGCCTCTTCACTTGAACTTTGTACTTTCCACTTCTGGGGATCCAGTAGTCATTGAACGGTATCTGATGTGTGACTGCAGAATCTTTTTTGGCTGAATATTAGATTCTTCTAGAGGGGCATGAACAAAATCAATGTTAAACATGGTGTAGAAGTCCTAGATCAACTACATATTGCTCATGCATTATCAGTTTCAGGGGCCTGACTTGGCAGAAGGGAAACTGATCTGAAACTCTAATTCTTGGCCTTCTTTCTTTTTCTTTTTATTTTCATTTTTCCCTTGGAGGGAGTTGTGGGGGGGGGGGGGGGGGGGGGGGGGGGGGTTAACCAGTGTAGTTGATCTCAGAAGGCTGATCATGTTCAGAAAGTCATAAGTTTTTTGCCCGGGTGTTACTGCCAATGATCCATCATCAAAGCTGGCTGACTTGAAGTCTTCCTCGTCTTACTCTTGGTATGGTGACATGCATGCAGCTAACCGGCATCCATATTGATCTCTAAGGCAGGATCTTATAAATATTTATTTGAGAAAGGTAAGGCAATAATTAGCCGTGTAAATATTATGTGCTCTCCTCTTAGCGACCTTTCCCAAGTAGGGGATGGTGCAGTCAAACTTGAATTCAGTTAGAAAGTTGCTGTAGTTTGGTCACTTCTTTTTTCTCTTTTTGAAGTTCGGTCACTTCGAGAAGCATCCCGTATTCCGTCTCTAATTTGCGTTGGTCACTTCTTCTAGATGTATTTGCGAGTCACCTAATGTGTGATTTTTGGAGCTTTCTGGGGTTATGTATGTCTAGCTACTTTTTGTGCACGCGATTAAGTCTCATTGTTTTCCCGAGGGAAAAACTTGATGAGCTTTTACCCCTTGCCTTAACCATTATTATTATTATCTTTTTGGGCTAGTTATATTTCTATGCTTGATCTGTTCCATGGAGTTGGTTGCCAGAATTACTTTAAATTTTTCACCTTCCAACTACTATAACGGAATAAGTTATCATAACTGAACCTCATATATCTTATAGAAATTAGTATTTGTCTTACGCAACATTCATAAGTTTTTAGGCCTTGATAATCTAATCCAATCTAATACCTTGAGCTTTATGTTGATGGTAGCACAAGAACTCCAATGACCAAAACTTTTTGGGGCACGATAGATATAATATATGAGGCCAACTCATCTTTTTATCTTTTTATGGTAAATAAGAAACTTATTCATAAAACAACACCAGGTGGAACTGAAATCTATACATATTTAAAGGGCATGTGTGTTCGTAGGAGTCAATAAAGTCCAACAAGGTCTCAAAATGATTTACATCTTTCGTGCTACACTAAAGAACTAAAGATTGCAGACATCAAAGTTTTGTTCGGTTAAATGCTATCTGGAGGTCTTTTGCTTCCATGCTGTCCATCCTATGTGCATTCGATCAGTACTCTGTACGACATGTGATATACATTTTCCACCATTTTTATCACACTTATGACATCTATTGCAGGTCATGATATTCCCTTTCTTTGAAGCTTCTTTGAGTAAGACATGCTGTATACATAGCAATTTAAGTGAAGCACATCACTTTTAAAGGTGCCTTGTTTTTCCATAAATTCTCCAAGGCTGTTAATTGTTTTTTTCTAGATTTATAAGAACGTATTAGCAAGATTTAAAAGAGATGCATCCATGCTTCTCTGCTTTCATAATCGGAGTATCTTGATGTGGGATAGCTCTCTAATACCCTCCCGCTTGCCGAGAAAACTGAGCTTCTCTATCTGCTTCCTGGTCATATAATTTCCTCCTGAATTTGACCTCCCATCTGTCACCTATCTTGAAATTATCTTAGTATCATTATCTGTAATAATGCAGTGTAGGTCAGGAAAACATCATTAAAGAATGTCTTCTATCCATGCATCTTACCACATTTTTATTTTCTTCCTATTGCGGACCTCCAGTTTTACTAGATTTTGAAATCCCCATCCCATAGCATGTTGATATTCTTCCATAAAGCTACATAATCAGATGAATTATAGGCTTGATATGCCATGAGCTGTCCATGCCATATTTAGCTTTGATTAACCTTTTCTAATCATGATGTATGTCCCCCATTAAATCTCCATTACCACTTAAACAACAGAGATTTATTGTGCAATCTCAATCCTTTTACCCCCAGACCACTTCCGTCTGTTTCTGTCAATAAACCATTTCACCGAATGGTACTTGCTTTTACTAGGGTTTCCTTCCGAGAAACTCAGCTCTTACTCTGTTGAGTTGTTTCCCAATACAATGTCAGTCTTTGACCAAGGGTAGATACTATTTCTTCTAGGTGGTCTATCTTCTTCAAAATTTTCGAAATCCTTCTCTTATTAATTTCTCCTCGTCTCTTCTTCATAAAGCGAGCCCCAACTACACAGTAAGAAATTCTCCTACTCTACAGCCCAGTGGAAAGGTGAAAGTGCTAGCTGATGAATGTTGCTTACCTTGATCTCTGGAAACAAGGATCTTTCAGAAAGATTTATGTGCTACCCCAAAACAGCTTTAGCCAGACAACTTTTAGAAACCACAATTTTCCTGCTTATACCTCGCTGAAAATTTATGTATCATCAGCATACCAGATGTGGGATATTCTAAGTTGCTCCGACATGGCAATTTAGGTGACGCACCCCTGTCGATACGACACTAGTATGGATGTGGGTATGGGATCCGTACCAGATCTGGTCAAACAATTTTGGGTACTTTGACCACAACGGATGAAAATATTCGACACGAGATACAATTTGATTCCCAAATCAGAACCCAAACTAGGATAAATTTGAAGAAAATAACATACCTTATCTAAGAAATCAATCCTTTACTTATCTATAACTTGAGAATAAAACAAATCTACACTTTACAAGCTATACGTAAGTATTCCACAAAATTTATATATATATTTAGTCGGATCCACGCATCCGTATACGTACTAGGATCCATATCCGAGCAACTTAGGGGATATTGTCACCTTGTATCCCATATCACCCCTACTTTGATTATGATGGGGAACTTGATAGAAGAGATGCAGAATTTAATTCATGTAATCCACCTATTAACAAAACCCAATGTCTGGTTCTGTAAAATTAGCAAACCATACATTCACCCCGCAGAAAAGGAAAGACCAATTTAACATGGTCAATGCCTCTTTTAGGTCTAATTTGCACATGTTCTACATCCTTTTGGCCCCATCTTGGTCCAAATATTCTTGCAATGAATGAAGTATCTGTGATTTGCCTTCCTTGTGTGGAGGCATTTTCTTTTAATGAAGTTCCCTTTTATGTGAAGGCATTTTCAGAATCAGAAATCGATTTTGTACTGTCTCTGTTCTCTCATTCAATGCCTTGGCTAAAATCTTCATATTCGTAAATGAGACTGAGGAAGTACTTCATTTAATGTTGTACATTTATCTCTCCTTCTATCTTGCTCATTATTGTTGATAGCAACACTTATGTTATTTACATTTCACGATAATCTTAATAGTCTCTGTATGTCAATTTCATGAACTATGTGTATGGGTGGCATCATCTTGGTGACTTTCTTTGAATTTAGTTTTACCTATACCATATTTATGCAACTGAGGGTGAAGTTGTTATTCTTTTACTAGGTTATTGAACTATCTTATTATTTAGATTCAAATTAAATGTCATAGGTCCACTTAGGTTGTGGAATAAAATAACAATAACTTCCTAAAAATAGTAACAAGCTCCCCCTCTAAATCCCCGAACATCTAAAGCAAATGAAAACAGTAATCTGTCATTTCACTTGAACCTCTTTACTAGACAAGCCATAGGAGATTCTAACTCTATAGTACAATTTTTATGATGTCTGAGAGCAATGAAAAAGACCTCTTGGTTCCGTTGTCATTCTTGAGTAGATTGTTAGGCAATTTATCAACTTGGTCCGAAGAAGTTCCACAAGTATGTTTTTCCATCCCCACCGCCCCCCCTTCTGTAAAAATTTGATTTGCTTGAATGCTTATTTCACTGGTCATCTATTCAGATGGAAAGCATTTCAGTCAGCAGTTTTAGCGGAGTTGTCTCATTTTCGAAGTTTGTGTTTATTCTCGTCTAGGTTATTGCATTTGTTCGCGACCCCAATGGTCCGAGCCTAGTGGTCATTGGAGTCTGTGTAAACCTTAGAGACCAGGGTTTAACTCCAGGCAGAGACATAAACAATAAGTGTTTTCTTCACATCCGACTTTGCTTTGGTGGGCAGAGTTACCCACCACCTTAGCTAGAGGGAGGTAACAAGTACCGGTGGAATAGTTGAGGTGCGCACAAACTGCCTCGGATACCACCACTATCGGAAAAGGAAAAAAAGTTATTGCTTTGGTTTTACAGTTTCCTAACAGATTCATTCTTCCTGTTGCCATTATCTACCATACAGTAACGTGTTATTGGAGATTCCATGACGCTTTTGGCTGGATTGCTGTGTCTTTCATTATATGTATATTGCTTCTATGACTTCTGTATGTGCTAGTAGTCTGTAGGATTACTTCTTTTGGGAATTAAGTTGATATATATAATTTGGAACTCTTCAGAATCACATTTGATCAGGAAGAGAAAGCTACTTGTGGGAAGCAGTTGCATCTGATTTTGATTTTTTTACTGAGCTGTTACGGGGTTGTGCATGTTCCAAATTCTGTGCTAAAAACAGTTGGAAAATCCTTGGGGAGGGGGGGAACAGTTGGAACATGGTGGATATTAGTTGAGCCACAAAATTATGTCTTAGTTGCTTATCAAAAAATCATCATCATGTACTGTCAGTTACGTCGGTTTGACACTTGTGTTTTCTCCTGATTTCCTTTTTATGTTGTGAAGTAGCTTCTGTTCTCTCTGAACTTTGCCTTTTGATTTCCTTTTCCATCTTTCAAGTAGTTTCCTGTCTTTCTGAGCTTTTATTTTTTATTTCCTTTACATGTTTACATTCCACTTTAGCAGCCAGCTCAAGAAAAGATGAGGAATACAAAAGGAGTATGATGGCGATTCCCTTCAAATACTAATGGCCATTTTTTTTTTCAGTTTCTGCCTAAGAAAGGAGGAGGGACTCCGAAGAAAAAAGAGATCGTATTTACTGCGCCAACAGGGGAGGAGATCACTACAAAGAGACAGTTGGAGCAGTACCTGAAGTCACACCCTGGCAGTCCGCCAATCACGGAGTTTGACTGGGGAAGTGGTGAAACTCCGAGAAGATCCTCAAGAATCAGTGGGAAGGCAAAGGAAGCTCCACCTTCAGCAGAAACTGAGACTCCAAAAAAGCGAAGCAGAAAATCTTCAGCTTCTAAGAAGGATGTGAAAGACAAAGAAGTCCATGAGGAAACAGAGGCGGATGAAAAGGATGTTGACATGCAAGAAGCTGAAAAACATGGAAAGGATACGCCGTCTCTGGAAGCTGAGAAGGAGATCGAACAGAAACAGGATGAGGGAAAAGATGAAAACAAGGATATGGAGAAAGACGTAGAGAAGAAAGATGAAGTCCAAACTACTGAGGAGGCTGCAGAGAAGCAAGATGAAATGCATTCTTCTGATGCTGTGAAGGAGAACCAAGCTGGAAAGGAGAGGGAAGACCGAACTGAAGACGGCAAATCGGAAGATGCTCCATCCAAAGTGGCTGACGTTGGGAAAGATGTCAAAATGGGGGATAATGCTGTGGAGAAGAAAGATGAAATGCATTCTTCTAATGTTGATGCTGTGAAGGAGAATCAAGCTGACAAGAAAAGTGAAGGCCAAACTGAAGATGGCAAAGCAGAAGAAGCAGCTGAGGGTGACAAAGATGTCAAAATGGCAGACAATTTTCAACACCCTGAACATGTTGGAGAGGCATCAGTGGTGAAAGAGGCCCCTCTCGACAAAGAAGCTGATGTTCCTGTAGCTACTAAGGATGAGGAAGGGAAGGATGTACAAGTTCAAGAAAGTGTGGAACAGAAACCTACTGAAACAAAGAAAGAGGATCCTAGCGCTGCTGTTGAGAAAGATGTCAAAATGGCGGATAATGCTGCGGAGAAGAAAGATGAAATGCATTCTTCTAATGTTGATGCTGTGAAGGAGAACCAAGCTGACAAGAAAAGTGAAGGCCAAATTGAAGATGGCAAAGCAGAAGATGCTCCTGCCGAAGCAGCTGAGGGTGACAAAGATGTCAAAATGGCAGATAATTTTCAACATCCTGAAGATATTGAAGAGGCATCGGTGGTGAAAGAGGCCCCTCTCGAGAAAAAAGCTGATGTTCTTGAACCTACTAAGGATGAGGAAGGGAAGAATGTACAAGTTCAAGAAAGTGTAGAACAGAAACCTACTGAAACAAAGAAAGAGGATCCTAGCGCTGCTGAGGAAAAGAAGTATCAACTGGAACAAGAACAGAGAGATGAAAATGGTGCAGCAACAAAGAGCACTGGAGATGGAGATGCTTTGATGAACAGCAACATAAGCAAGAAGGTGGAGGAAGAAGTAACTGAAAACGGAAACGAGGCTGATGAGGCCAACCCTTGAGTATCGACATGGAGCAATTCTATGCCCATCCACTTACTAGGCTCTCTTGTTCACTCTCTGACCTTTTGCTCTTGTTTCTTTTCTTTAGTGACTGTAGTGTTGTTCTCAATGGTAGATACTCTGATTGTTCATGAGATATCTGTACGTAAAATCGTAGATTTTTAGGTCCTAAAAATTTGCAGCCTTGTCCTCTAGAAGGAATTATAGCCTAAAGAGATCTTTGTATCATTACTACCTTACATCATATATTAGACCTTCAGTGTGGAGGGAATTTGAAGGTTGCTTAGATCCCTGTAGCATGGTGTGACAGAACTCAGTAATGTACGCTTTTAATAAGTCCATGTTCAGTTACTGTTGACTCTTAACAATTCATGTCGCTTGGTTTCTTCTTTAATGAAGGTTTATGCTAGTTTGAGCTCGTGATAGGCGTGACATCGATCTATATTTGATGTGTCATCAGGTAGTCTTTCGTGGTTTCCTTCCTTCTGTTTGAGGGAAGATGTTCTGCTTTAACTTTTCGGTGAGTTTTCCTCTTGTTTACTGTCTTGCCAGTTAGAGCTTGATGCAGATTAGTTCAAGTTATTACTCTGTTGCAATGAAACCTCAAGTGAGTTGGTCGTCTTGGAGTTGTAGCGAAGATCTGCAGAAGTAGCGATTGTTTCATTTCCACCAACATAAAAATAGTCGCCAGATCTTTGTCGTGAACAAATACATGATATGTAAGTGGAGAAGAGTGAAGGGGTAGACATTATTCATCGAGCATCAAACCACGCAATTTTCGCACAAATTGCAACAAGGAAACCTCAAGTATTGACGCCATAACTGCGAAAAGAAAATGTCCAATATTTCAAGACCTTCTTCATAGAGCTCTTACATCGGTTCTCCTAGGATCCAGGCTAAATCTTTTGTGTTCTTGAAATTGAAACAAATATCTCCTGAATATGCAGTAGCAATTGTTTCATCACCACCAAAAAAAAAGACTGGAAGAACTAATTATAATCCAGGAAACACTTATTTCCTGAGCATATAAACAGTTGGTTTAAAGAAAATCAAAGGAGAAAAGATGTGGAAAATTTATTGGGACAAAATTCTCTAATATTAGGTACATGTAGGAGTTGGTTTTTCTTTCGTTTCGTAGCCCTCTCAACCAAACCTGATAAGACAATGGCTGTTTTTGATCCTTCAATGTCATTGCTAGTAACTGCATAAGACGAGCAAAACAGGAAAAATAGTTGATTTGCTTAAAATATCATAAATGACTTCTCAAACAAGAACCTCAGGGCATTAAAAAGTTGAACCAGAGAAGAGCAGTAAGCGTTCAAGTACTTATGCTATGACCTTACAAAAGTTACTAATGTCTCTATGGAAAGTTTATCTGATGAAATTAGAGAAGCGAGCAAAGAGTTATAGCTATCGACCTCTATCTTCTCCTCAGAGCTAGCAATTAACTGTGACAAGGTGAGGCAAAAAATGATTTGTGTGACAAAACACCATAGAAAGTAAAAAAGATGAAAGTTATGCGATTTAAAAGGAATGACACAACAAAGGGACCTTGTTAAAGGCTGAATTGACTTTCTGCAGCCCATCTGTGCTTTGGCCAAGAACTGAACTTGCAACAAATAGATCATTCTTCTCTATGGCTTGACCTACATTACTCAGCTTGTAAACCAAATCTTGATCAGAGTTATTGATCAAGTTGTCAAAAAGTCTGCAGCATAAGATGATTTTGCTCCTCAGTATTTGAATTTGCAGAAGTTCAACTACTGCCGTGGCATTTTTGTTCGAGGTAAGTCCTGAGAAGAGACGGATTCAGAATTTCATGTAATAGATGCAACTCTAATTTACAAATGCAACTTTTAAATAATTTCAATTATATACATATAAACAGCATGGGTTGAGACAATGAATACACGTGCATCCACTGTTTGTATGTTGAAAGAACCTTCTTAAATGGATAATTATGTTGTCACCCTGAGTTCAAATTGTGAGATTTGAATCCTACATCAAAATTTGGATTCCAAGGCAGGGTCACAATTCTACATCATTCTAAGTCCAGAATTCCACCTCTTTGTTTCAATTGTAACTCATACATTTTCTTGAATTATGCCCATATAACAAAACCAAGTAGAGTTGTTTAGTAAATCTATTACCCAAAAAAAAAAGAAAAAAGATGCAGTCTAATGAAATAAAAGTGATCCATGATCATGCTGGTGGAAATATAAAATCCCATATAAACTAATTAATAGAAAATACGTATCGGAGAATGACACAAATAGGATATTTTTGTTTCCATTGATTTTTTGACCCAGCTAACAAAATATTTGGAAAAAAAGTTCCATGTCAAAATTTTAAAAACATTGGGCAAAATTTTAGAGCACGCAACGGTTATTGTTACGATTTTGCCATAAAATCATGACGAATCATCAAAATTTTTCAGTATTGTGGCTGGAATTTTGGTGATGGTCAGTATTTTGCATGACAATCACTTCAATTGCTGCTAACTTTAAAATTCAGCCCAGCGTACTTCGGAGTTTGGGCGATCGAAACATCTTTGTGACGATGGGCTATAATCTTGTGTTATAGTCCCTTATTGTGCTCTAATTTACTGCACTTTAATTGCGTTTGAGCTTTAATCGCTAGTGTTTTGCACTAACTGTGTGTTTTATGCCTTATAGGAGTGATTCCGAGCTATGTAGATGTTATGGAATGAATTAAAGCTATTTGGAGCTTTGAAGTCTGAGTAAAAGCCCCGGGGATTAAGCCCAGATAGCATTCGGGGGTCGAAAACCACGTCTGGATATCAAAAAGCAAGAAAAATCCGTACTCTGAGAAACCTCCACAGCCGCGGCGTGCGGGGCACTGCGCGTGTAAAATTTCCTGCTGTCTGACAGATTTCAACTCTTTGGATTTCCCCATTGACGCCCCACATGGCGCATCGCCCCATGCGGCGCACATGTACAAATTTTACGGAGTAATTATCCTATTTCGCCAGAAAAAGTGTTTTCTCTGGGCCCAACCCTACTTGGTATATATACATGAAAATTTTTTATTTTATGGACTTTTGACTCATCTAAGACCTAAGGAGGCTAAGGAGGAGTTGGAGAAGCATAAAGTACAAGGAATTCATCGTTCAATCCTCACTCAAGACACGAGTTTGGATCGTTTTATGTTTTTCTTTACTTTAAACATATTTGTGATGAACTTCTCCATATCTGGAGTAGTTCCTTTTAGGAGTTTGATGGATTTGGTGTATTGATATTTGTTTGTGGATTATAACTCTAGTTTTATGTATTGATCGTTTTGGATGATTTAATTGTTGCATCTATATTCACATGTTCATGTAATCGAGAGAGGCATGGCTTGTTATAACTTTGCATTATCTTGTTGGTTGAGTTCATTAATTCTTCTTAGCAATCAAAAGAGCTAGTTGAATAAGCGATTAAACCTAGTCAGGAGGATAATCGAGAGAGGTTCTCCTAAAGACCAGTCCATTATGTATTCTTGCATATCTTCACAGAGCTTAAATTTGTTCATATTGTGAGGTTGAGACTTAATCGAGAGAGGAGTTTCTATTAAACAACTGTACTGATAATTAAGTGAATTCGTGAGACTCACTTGAATATTAGAAGTGAATGATCTAGAGTAAATCCTAGACAATTATCTTGCACCTATCCTATCAAAATCCTAATTTCTCCCATTGATATCTCTCTTTGATTCGATTGTCATTAGTCAATTAGCTCAAGATTCTTAGTTAATTTTAGTATTCATCACATAAATCAAAATTATTGATCTTTTTGGATAGCAATCTAGCTACAAACTACGACAATACTATTTAACTCCAATCTCTGTGAATACGATATTATATTATACTATATTCGACTAGCGAACATATTTAATTGTGTGTTTTGCGCTCGTCAAATTTTGCCGCCGTTGACGGGGATTGGCAATCAATAATGTTTGAAATAGTTTGTAGTGTTAATTCAGGAATTTTTGTTTTATTTTATTTTAATTTTCCCTTTTTACGGTTGATGTTCTTTGACTGTGCGTAGTTTGCAGGTGCGAGTGGTGCATGACTTGATCTTCTGGGAAAGAATTGCTACTATACGAACCGGAAATAGAGAAACAACTGCGACATTTGAGGAAGGAAAGAAATCTTCCCAAGAATATAGAGAAGGTCGGGCAGTCCTCAACCAAAGAAACTATGGCTGGAGATGACGATAATGTGGATTTGGCTGCAAAAGAGGCAGCCAACAACGAGAAAAAGCTGCATGGGATGCAGAGAAAGCAGCTATTCTAGATGCATAGATTATCTACGAAGAAGAGAGGGCTCGGAGAATTGCCCAAACTCAGCTCTTAGCTACAACCCCATTCGAAAACATAACTCCCGGTGCTAGGAGACCACTTGGTGATTACGCTAGACCGGTCTACAACCAAGGATTGTCAAGTATTAGACCACCTCCTGTTGCAGTGAACAATTTCGAGTTGAAGCAAAGCTTGCTCCAAACTCTTCAAAATTGTTGTGCCTTCAGAGGAAAGATGAACGAAGATCCAAATAACCATATAATGGACTTCAATGAGATTATGAACACCTTTCAATATAATGGTGTGTCACAAGATGCAGTTTACTTAAGGGCATTCCCCTTCACTCAAAGATGATGCAAAGCAGTGGCTTCGAAGCTTGCCCCAGGGATCAATTAGAACATGGGAGGAGATGACCAGAAAATTTCTTGATAAATATTTCTCCTCAGCTAAAACGGGCAAGTTTAGAAGAGAGATCCATAACTTCTGCCAGAAAGATACTGAAATTGTTTCGAAGCATATGGGAGGTTCAAGGAGATTGTTAGAAAGTGTCAACATAGCGGAATTGAACTCTGGATGCAACTCCAGGATTTTTGGGATGGGTTGACACCAGCCTCGCGTAGAACATTGAGCAATGCTACTGGAGGCCTGTTGATGAAGAAGACTCCAGAGGAGATAATCACTATTCTTGATGAGATATCTGAAGATGTAAATCAGTGGCCCTCTGAGAGTGTTGAAATAAGAAGATCAACTGGTGTTCACCAAGTTGATCTAATACATCTGTGCAGGTACAACTTGATGCTATGGCCAAAGAGATAAGGAAGCTGACCTTAGCCTCAATAAAAAGTGAACATCATTCATCTTGTGATATATGTGGAAGAGGACACCCTACTCATGAGTGTCAGGCCTCAATTGAGTAAGTGAATGCTGTGGGGAATTACAACTTTAATGCAATGTGTCAGAGACACCCCAATTTTTCATGGAGTTCATATGGGGGGTACTGCAAATGCTTAACAACAAAATAATTCTAGACCCTAGGGACAAGGAGCTCCAGTCTTCCAAAATCAACAAAGGCAACCGTTTTAGTCTCAACTGTCCAATCAGCATGGTCTAGAAGATCTAATGAAAGCCTTCATTGTCAAGACAAATGAGAGGTTAGATGCTCATGGAGCAACCATCAAAGAACTAGGCACTGGTTTTCAAAATTTGGAGAGACAAGTGGGACAAATTGCAACAATATTATCTGAGAGAATCCTAGGTACTCTGCCAGCTGATACTGAAAGAAACCCCAAAGAAATAGTGAATTTTGTGACCTTAAGAAGCGAGCAAGTGTTGAAATATCTCACTCTGACCCAAAAAGATATGATGCCTGAAAAAGAAAGTGGGGAGGAGATGGAGAATGAGGTTGATAAGAAGAAGAAAGGCAAGAAGGCAAGTGAGAAAAATAAGAACGAAGAGAATTCGAGAAGGGAGGAATATGAAGAGAGCAAGCATATGCTTGATTTACCTTTCCCTCAAAAGCCATATAGAGAAAAGCTAGACAAGTAGTTTGAGAGATTTCTACATATTCTGAAACATGTTAATGTAAAGTTTCCATTTACAGAAGTGCTCACATAAATGCTTGCTTATGCCAAATTCTTGAAGGAAATCCTGACAAAAAAGAGGAATATAGGAGAGACCTTAGTGGTGAAGCTCACAAAGCATTGCAGCGCGATATTGCAAAACAAACTCCCATAAAAGTGTGGAGATCCAGGGAGTTTTACTATACCTTGCTATTTAGGTTCTATTAATTTTGATAAATCTTTATGTGATTCGGATGCCTCAATTAATTTAATGCCTCTATTTATTTAGAGAAGGATATTTGAGAGATAAGGTCAGTGCCAATATCTTTGCAGTTGGCAGACCAAACGACTCTAATATCCGAGGGGATAGTGGAAGATGTGTTAGTTTGGGTTGATAAATTCGTATTTCCTGTAGACTTTATAGTGGTGAAAATGGAGGAGAACAAGGAGGTCCCCCTCATCCTAGGAAGACCATTCTTAGCAACGGGTAGAGCAATATTGGACATACACGAAAGGAAACTCATGCTTAGAGTGGGTGATAAGACAATGAGTTTTGATATGAATGTAGAAAATGGGGCACAAAAGGAAAAACCAGCTGCTATTGTTGAGTGAAAATTGAAGGGCTCAAAAGAGAAGGTTGCAGTGAGTGAGAAAGATAAGTGTGGGTTGTACCTCAAGAAGGCTGAGAAGAAGCTGTCTGCATGGATGTGCGCATTAGTTCGAAGCCGAGGAATGGAGCCAGACTTCGACTCAGACCCCAACTAGAAGTTCAGGAAAGTTTCCTTTACCTTATGCTTTTAAATTGTGTGTCACGGGGACATGCCATAACTTAAAGTGCAGGGTGGGGGATATGTTGTATGTATGTATATTAGTTTTAGTTTTCTTTTTGTTAGTTGTAGTAGTTGGAAAATTGAAAAAAAACCATAAAAATTGAAAATTTATCGATTTTTCCCGACGACGGATATCATTCGACAGGTTTATTGAGGGATTAAAGTCGAAAGAAAAAGACAAAAAGGTTTTATTTTGGTAGGTAGTGTATTAATTCCCCATTGGTTTTTCTTTGTGCCGTGGTTCTTTTTCAAGGGTTTTGTTTGAACCAGGTGTAGTTAGTTTTTATTTTTGTTCGGAGTAGGAAACCTTGTGCTATGATTTGAATTGAAGACAATGTATCTTAACTTTATTATGCCTTGAGAATAGTGAGTACCTTAGTAGTGACGCTTAGGCTCAGTTTTTGACTCTTGTATAAGTACCTTATATTGTATGATCTTAACTTTGCTTAACTGCTTTAACTAGATTGTCTTGATGATCCAATATTGAGTGAGTTATGTGCCATGTGGGTGTGAGGTTTTGTGTTATTCTGTGCATTGCATTTGATGTCTAGAACTTGCCCCGTGTGTTTGCAAAGAAAAATAGTTGTTTTGTTCAGTCTTGGAAGTGTTTAAGGTGTTTCTTTATTGAGCCAACTATATGCTTTTACCCACCTAATTGTTATGTATCGTAGTTAACCCCTTTGAGAATATAATCCTGTTTCTTTGGTAACCACAGTACAAGCCGTACCGAATTGTTTGAATTGACCATCTATTTGAACCTTTAACCTCTCGTGAGCACTTCAAATTATTATGAACTTTGTAAAAGTTGAAGTGTGGGGTGATTGGTTTAGCTTTTGATTGGAACTAATGAAATAAGGAGAAAGGTGCAGTGTATTGAAAAAGTAAGATCCACTTGAATTGAAAAAGAAAAGGAAAAATAATTGTATGACTGTGCAAAATATTCCATGATAGTGGTAACTTAATATAATTGTGCTTAAAGAAGTAGGGAGTTAATGTATATTGATGTGAAGGCGGAGTATGGTTTGACATGAGTGTGGGGTTTGAACAATGAAAAGTATGAAAGTGCTTAGGGAGGTGTAGTCACTCTTATATCTAAATGTATCCTACCTGTCCCGCAGCCTACATTACAACAAATTAAAGCCCTACTTGATCCTTGACTGAATGAGCTCGATTATTTGAGTAGTACACTACGGGAAAGCTTATGGTATGTCTTTTGTGGCGTATGAATGTTGTTTCTGAGAATGAGTGAATTCATTCTATCTTGAGTTACTAATTGTTCTTAAATTTTATTGTGTGTTGAACTACTCTCTATTATTGTGAGGGAACTTGATTCATGAAGGAAAGGTAATGTCGTTGACTCCTATGTTAGAGTAAGTGAGCAGGTTATAAATAATATGTGGTGCTTTTGAGTCAAATCTTGAGGCTAGGATGTTACTTTATTGTGCTTATTCAATTTTAAATATTCTTGGTATGATGTGTTAGGATATTTGTTTAAAAAAGTCGTGGCTATATAAAGTGTAGTTTGTTTGCGAGAAGGAGAGCAATGGTTTAAGTGTGGGGTGTTGATGGTAGGCTATAATCTCATTTTTTAGTCGCTTATTGCACTCTAATTCACTGCACTTTAATTATGTCTGAGCTTTAATCGCTAGTGTTTTACATTAATTGTGTATTTTATGCCTTGTAGGAGTGATTCCGAGCTATGTAGATGTTATGGAATTAATTCGAGCTATTTGGAGCTTTGAAGTCTGAGTAAAAACCCAAGGGATTAAGCCGGATCGCGTTCGGGGGTCGAAAACCACGTCTGGATATCAAAAAGCAAGGAAAATTCCGTTCGCTAAGAAACCTCCACAGCCGCGGCGCGTGGGGCGCCGCGCGTGTACAATTTCTTGCTACCTGATAGATTTCAACTCTCTGAATTTCCCCACTAACGCCCCACATGGCGCGTCGCCTACAAATTTTACAGAGTTATTATCCTATTTCCCGCAGGAAAAGGTATTTTCGTCTGGGTCCAACCCTACTTGGTATATATACATGAAAAAACATCATTTTTTGGACTTTTGTCACATCTAAGACCTAAGGAGGCTAATGAGAAGTTGGAAAATCAAAAAGCACAAGGAATTCATCATTCAATCCTCACTCAAGACACGGGTTTTGATTGTTTTATGTTAGTTTTTACTTCAAACATATTTGTGATGAACTCCTCCATATCTATGGAGTAGTTCCCTTTAGGGGTTTGAGGAATTTGGTGTATTGATATTTGTTTATGGATTATAACTCTAGTTTAATGTATTGAATCGTTTTGGATGATTTAATTGTTGCATCTATATTCACATGTTCATGTAATCAAGAGAGGCATAACTTGTGATATCCTTACATTATCTTGTTGGTTGAGTTCATTAATTCTTCTTAGTAATCGAAAGAGGCTAGTTGAATCAGTGATCAAACTTAGTTATGAGGATAATCAAGAGAGGTTCTCCTAACGACCAGTCCATGACGCGTTCTTGCATATCTTCACAAAGCTTAAATTTGTTCATATTGTGAGGTTGAGACTTAATCGAGAGAGGAGTATCAACTAAATAATTATACTGATAATTAAGTGAATTTGAGAAACTCACTTGAACATTAGAAGTGAATGATCTAGAGTTAAATCCGAGACAATATCTTGCACCTATCCTATCAAAACGCTATTTTCTCCCATTGATATCTTCCTTGCTTACTTTTGTTCGATTGTCATTAGTCAATTAGCTCTAGATTCTTAGTTAATTTTAGTAATAGTCACATAAATCTATATTATTGATCATCTTAGATAGAAATCTAGCTACAAAGTACGACAATATTGTTTAAATCCAATCTCTGTGGATACGATATTATATTATACTATATTTGACTAGCGAGCATATTTAAGTGTGTGTTTTAAGCATGTCAAATTTTGGCGCCGTTGCCGGGGATTGGCAATCAATAGTGTTTGAAATAGTTTGTAGTGCTATGTTTCCAAACTATTAGAGATGCGCAACGCATTTATGAAGAAGTGAGGGGTCATAGACTTAATCGAAATCAGCCCTTGGCCGAAACCCAGTTTGGAAACATAGCTCCTAGTGCTGGGAGATCACTTGGTGATTACGCTAGACCGATCTACAAACAAAGACTGTCAAGTATCAGAGTAGCTCCAGTTGCAGCGAACAATTTCGAATTGAAGCAAGGGTTGCTCCAAACTCTTCAAAACTACTATGTCTTCAGAGGAAAGATGAACGAATATCCAAACAACCATCTAATGGACTTCTAGGAAATTATGAACACTTTTCAATACGATGGTGTTTCACAAGATGCAGTTTACTTAAGGGCATTCCCTTTCAAACTCAAAGATGATGCGAAGCAGTGGCTTCAGAGCATTCCCCAGGGATCAATTAAAACATGGGAGGAGATGACCAGAAAATTTCTTGATAAATATTTCTCTTAAGCTAAAACGGGCAAGTTTAGAAGAGAGATCCATAACTTCTGCCAGAAAGATACCGAAACTGTTTTTGAAGCTTGGGAGAGGCTTAAGGAGATAGTCGGAAAGTGTCAACATAGTGGAATTGAACTCTGGACGCAACTCCAGGATTTTTGGGATGGGTTGACACCGGCCTCACGTAGAACATTAAGCAATGCAGATGGAGGCCTGTTAATGAAGATGACCCCAGAGGAGATAGTCACTATTCTTGATGAATTGTTTGAATATGAAAATCAGTGGCCCTATGAAAGTGCTGAAAGAAGAAGAGCGACTGGAGTTCACCGAGTTGATGCTAACACATCTGTGCAGGTTTAGCTTGATGCCATGGCCAAGGAGATAAGGAAGTTGACCTTAGATTCAATACAAAGTTAGACTCATGCAACTTGTGATATATGTGGAAGAGGCCACCCTACTCATGAGTGTCAAGCCTCAACTGAGGAAGTGAATGTTGTGGGGAATTACAACTTTAATGCAATGGGTCAGAGACACCACGGTTTTTCATAGAGTTCACCTAGAGGTACAACAAATGCATGGCAACAAAATAATTCTAGACCTCAGGGACAAGGAGTTTTCCAAAATCAGCAGAGGCATCAATTTCAGCCTCAACAACCCATTCAATCTGGCTTAGAAGATCTCATGAAGTCCTTCATTCAGAAAACTGATGAGAAGCTTGAAATTCATAGTGCAGCTATAAGGGAACATGGAGCAACTATCAAGGAAATAGGTACAGGTCTTCAAAATCTGGAGAGAAGTGGGAAAGATTGAAACAATATTATCTGAAAGGATCCCAGGTACTCTGCCAGCTGATATTGAAAGAAACCCCATGGAAACAGTAAATGCTGTAACTCTGAGAAGCGGGCAAGTGTTCAAAGAGCCCACCCATGTCCAAAAAGCTGTGATACCTGAAAAGGAAGTGGGAAGCAACTGAAAAATGAAGTTGATAAGAAGAATAAAGGCAAGAAGACAACTGAGAAAAAGAAGAAGGAAGAGAATTCAAGATGAGATGAATCTGAAGAGAGTAAGCACATTCCTGCTTTACCTTTTCCCCAAAAGCTTTATAGAGAAAAACTGGACAAGCAATTTGAGAGATTTCTGGATATGCTGAAATAGGTTAATGTAAATTTTCCATTCATAGAAGTGCTTTCCCAAATGCCATCTTATGCCAAATTCTTGAAGGAAATCCTGAAAAAGAAAAGGAAGATAGAAGAGACCTCAGTGGTAAAGCTCACAGAGCATTGCGGTATCTTGCAAAATAAACTCCCACGGAAGTGTGGAGATCCAGGGAGTTTTACTATACATTGCTCTTTAGGCTCTATTAATTTTGATAAGTCTATGTGATTTTGGTGCCTCAATTAATCTAATGCCTCTATCTATTTACAGGAAACTGGAGAATGAGATTGGGGAAATAAGGTCAGCATCAACATCTTTGCAGCTGGCTGATCAAACGACTCTAATACCTGAGGGGATAGAGGAAGATGTTTTAGTTCGGGTAGATAAATTTGTATTTCCTGTAGACTTTATAGTGGTGAATATGGAGGAGAATAAGGAGGTCCCCCTCATCTTAGGAAGACCATTCTTAGCAACGCGTAGAGAAATCTTTGATATACACGAGAGAAGACTCATGCTTAGAGTGGGTGAGGAGACTGTAACTTTTGAGATGAATGTAGAAACGGGGGTTAAAAAGGAGAAGCCATCTGCAAATGTTGAGTGGAAGGTGAAGAGTTCAAAAGAGAAGGTTGCATTGAGTGAGAAATAAAAGTGTAGGTTGTACCCCAAGAAGGCTGAGAAGAAGCTACCTGCATGGATGTGTGCATTGGTTCGAGCGCGTGGAATGGAGCCTGACTTCGACTTAGACCCTGACTAGATATTTAGGAAAGTTTCCTTTACCTTATGCTTTTTAATTGTGTGTGATGGGGTCATGCCACAACTTAAAGTGTAGGATAGGGGGACATGTTGTATGTATGTATATTAGTTTTAGTTTTTTTTGTTAGTTTTTTGTTGTTTTAGTAGTTAGAGATAGACAAAAAAATTGAAAAACCATAACAATTGTAAATTTTTTGATTTTTCCCGATGACGGATATCATTCGACAAGTTTCTTGAGGGATTAAAGTCGAAAGAAAAAGACAAAAAGATTTTCTTTTGTATTTAGTGTAATAATTCCCCCTTGGTTTTTCTTTGTGCCGCGGTTATGTAACGACCCGACTGGTCGTTTTGAGCTCTAGTGTCGTTCAGCAGTTTGAGGCCATGAGTAGCTTCATTTTAGGTTATATGACTTGTCGGTGCGGTCGGAATTGAATTTTGGAAAATTTAGAGTCAATTTGAAAAAAAAATTCTCAGTTCAGAAGCCTTAAGTTGGAAGAATCGACTAAGATTGGATTTTTGAGTAAACGATCTCAGAATCAAGATTTGAAGGTTCCAGCAGGTTCGTATGATAATTTCGGACTTGGGCGTATGTTCAGATCGGGTTTTGGATGACCCGGGAGCGTTTCGGCGCATATTGTAGAAGTAAGCATTTTAGAAGAAATTTCATAAGTCTGGGTTGAAGTGCATTTCAGTGATATTGATGTTCGTTTGGGATTCTGAGTCTGGGAATAGCTTCGTATGGTGATTCTGGAGTTGGGAGCGCGATCGGAAGTGAATTCGGAGGTCCGTAGGTTATTTTGAACTCATTTGGCTAAAGATAGAAATTTGAAGGTTTTTGGAGAAATCCGACCAGAAGTGGAATTTTTGATATCGGGGTCGGAATGCGATTTTGAAAGTTGGAGAAGGTCCGTAATGTTGAATGTGACTTGTGCGCAAAATTTGGGGTCAATCAGACATGATTTGATAGGTTTCAACATCAAATGTAGAAGTTAGAGATTTCAAAGTTCATAAAGATTGAATTGTGATGCAATCCATTGTTTCGATGTTATTTGATGTGATTTGAGGCCTCGGGCAGGTACGCACTATGTTTTGGATCAGGTTGGTGCAATTGGATGGGGTTCCGGGGGTCTCGGGTGGATTTCGGGTGGTTAACGGATCAAATTTGGAGTTGAGAGAAGCTGAGGCTGCTGTCATCTAGTGTGACCGCACCTACGAGGTTTTGGCTGCAGGTGTGGCACCGCAGGTGCGGCTAAGGTATCACAGAAGCGGAAAAGGATGGCTTGGCTGGGGGCCGCCGGTGCAAGGTTATTTCAACACCTGCGTGAGCGCAGATGCGGACGAGGGAGCGCAAGTGCGGAGAAGGCTGGGGGAAGGAGAAAGCTGCAGGTGCGGGCGTAGTAACTGCATGTGCGGAAGGACTGGAGGCAGTGTGCATTTTTATAACCGAGGTCTTGGCCATTTCTCTTCATTTTTTTCCTGGTTGGGCGATTTTTGGAGAGCTTCAAGTGGGGATTTTCGTCATCTATGTCAAGGTAAGTTGTTTCTACTCATCTCAAGTTAAAATACAAGGTTGTCAATAGATTGGTCATGGAAATTAGTAGAAATTTGGGATTTTTGGAGAAAAACCTAGAATTTGCATTCTTGGATTTTGACCACGAATTTGAGCATGAAATTAGAGTAAATTGTATATTTGAGTTAGTAAGGCTATGGGTAGAGTTTATCTTCGAGAAATTTTAGAATCCGGGCGCGTGGGCCCGAGGGTAATTTTGTCAACTTTCCGAGCGGAGTTGGGAATTTATATAAATTAAATTTTTATAAGTATTAGAGTATATTTTCATTGGTTTTCCCGTTATTTGGATAGTTTTGGGGCGTTGTGCATCAATTTGAGTCGTCGGAGGGGCTTGGAGGCCGGTTATGAATCTTCGGAGCGAGGTAAGTCTCCTTTCTAACCTTGTGAGGTGGAATTGTCACTATAGGTGAACTAACTAAATATGTGCTACTATTTGTGGGGGATACGTACGTACGAAGTGACGAGAGTCCGTGCGTAGCTACTATTATAATTATGTCCTTGTAGTCTAGGACCCAAAAACATGTTTTATTTGCTGTACTTGTAATCTTATTGATGAAAATAAAGTGTTTAAACCTTATCGAACTTGGTAAAAATGGATTTCTGGAAAATATTTAACTACTATTTTTGTGACCCTTAAAAGAGAAATTTGTCATTTACTTGAGTATTTGTTTTTCCGATGTAGTCGGGGTGGACTGTTTGAATGTGCATGCCTGTGTGTGACCGCTTCACAATTTATATTCTGCGAGCGGGGTGATTTCTTCCACTACTCTCATGGGAGTGGGCCGTACGCCACAGCAGATTAATAGAGGAATCTATGGTTTGCGCCGTTCGACCCTTCGGCAGTGCACAATTTACATTTATGTTGGTTCGGGCCGTTCGACCCTCGCATTGCTTGCGCATGATATTTACTGCGTATTTGCTGTGATTTTTACCTGATTACTGGCCTCGAGAGTTTAAATGGTCAACTGAAATGACGGGTATTTAAGAATATTAAATGTGAAAGAAGTTGCTATTTCCTGTCGCTACTTGTTAAATTGCCTATGATATCCATGCTTAGTGTCACACTTGATTATATTAATTCGACCTCTCATCACTACCTCTTCGAGGTTAGGGGGGATACTTACTGAGTACACGTTGTTTTCGTACTCATGCTACACTTGCTGTGCATTTTTATTGCACAGGTACATTCATAGCTAGTGGCCCTGCTTGCCGCAGTGATGTGGCTGACTTGGAGACTTAGAGAGCTGCACCATCCGGAGACGACCCGCAGCCGACAGAGTCTTCCTCAAATGTATTGTATCTTATTTTAAATTCCTTGTCCAGTTTGTATTCCGGACAAGTATTGTAGTACATGTATAATTCCTAGAAAATTTGCTCATGCACTTGTGGCACCGAGTTCTGGGATAATTATGGGATTTATTCACTATTTAAATTTGTTAAGATATTATTGTTTACTAAATGGAAGATCGCTAATTATTATTTAAGAAAATGAAAAAAAAGAATGACTTCGAAAATTTTAAAATAAAGATTTAATTTATTTATTAAGTGTTGGATTTCCTGATAGTGGGGTCCGGCGCCATCACGACCTTAATGGATTTTGGGTCGTGACAGGTTATTTTCCAAGGGTTTTTCTTGAACCAGGTGTAGTTAGTTTTTGTTTTCTAGAGAAGTAGGAAAACTTGTGCTGTGATTCGAATTGAAGGAAACATCTAGTAACTTTATTATGCCTTGAGAATAATGAGTACTTTAGTTGTGACGCTTAGACTCAGCTTTTGACTCTTGTATAAGTACCTTAAAGTGCATTATATTAACTTTGCTTAACTGCTTTGACTAGAGTGTCTTGATGAGTCCGATCCTGAGTGAGTTATGTGTCATGTGGGTGTGAGGTTTTGTGTTATTCTGTGCATTGCATTTGATGTCTAGAAATCGCCCAGTGTGTTTACAAAGTGAAATAATAATTCTATTCAGTCTTGGAAGTGATATAGTCATTTATTTGTTGATCCAGTTATAAGCTTTTACTCACATAATTGTTATGTATCGTATTTAACCTCCTTGAGCCTGTAATTTTGTTTCTTTGACAACCACATTACAAGCCTTACACAATTTGTTTGAATTGACCAACTATTTGAACCATTTACCTCTCCGTAGCACTTGAATTGATTATGAACTGGGTAAAAGTTGAAGATTGGGGTGGTTGGTTTGGCTTTGAGTGGACTTTGAAACAAGGAGAAAGGTGTATTGTGTAGAAAAAGTAAGAGCCACTTGAATTGAAAAACAAGGAAAAATAAAAAAAATTATAATTGGATGGTTGTGAAAAATATTCTTTGGTAGTGGTAACTCTTGATGTTATTGTGCTTAAAGAAGTTGGTAGTTAATGCATATTGATGTGAAGGTGGGGTTATGGTTTGACATAAGTCGGGGGTTTAGACAATGAAATGTATGCATTAAAGTGCTTAGGGAGGTGTAGTCACTCCTATATCTAAATGTATCCTACCCGTCCCACAACCTACATTACAACCAATTAAAGTCCTACTTGATCCTTGAATGAATGAGCTCGATTAGTAGAGTAGTACACTACGAGCAAGCGTATGGTTCATCTTTTGTGGAATATGAATGTTGTTTCTGAGAGTGAGTGAATTCTTTATATATTGAGTTCCTAATTGTTCTTAAATTTGGTGGTGTGTGGAATTACTCTCTATTGTTGTGTGAGGGCACTTGAATCATGAAAGAAAGGTAATGTCGTCGACCTCTGTGTTAGAGTAAGTGAGCATGTTATAAATAATGCAGGGTGATTTTGAGTCAAATTTGAGGCTAGGATGTTACGGTATTGTGCTTAATCAATTTTAAATATTATTGGTGTGATGAGTTAGGAGAGTTGTTTAAAAAGGTTGTGTCTATAAAGTGTAGTTTGATTGCTCGAGGACGAGCAATGGTTTAAGTGTGATGTGTTGATGGTAGGCTATAATTACGTGTCTTAGTCACTTATTACACTCTAATTTACTACACTTTAATTGAGTTTGGGACTTTTGACACATCTAAGACCTAAGGAAGTTAAGGAGGAGGCGGAGAAGCGAAAGCAGAAGGAATTCATCATTCAATCCTCACTCAAGACAAAAGTTTGGATCATTTTATGTTTTTCTTTATATTTGTGATGAATTACTCTATATCTATGGAGTATTTATCTTTAGAGATTGATGGATTTGGTGCATTGATATTTGTTTGATGATATTAACTCTAGTTTTTACATATTGAATCTTTTAGGGTGTTTTAATTGTTGCATCTATATTCACATGTTCATGTAACCGAGAAAGGCATAACTTGTGATGTTTTTGCATTATCTTGTTGGTTGAGTTCATTAATTTTTCTTAGTAATCGAGAGAGGCCAGTTGAATTGTTGATTAAACCTAGTTAGGAGGATAATCGAAAGAGGATCTCCTAAAGACCAATCCACTACGAATTCATGCATATCTTCACCAAGCTTAAGTTAGTTCATATTGTGAGGTTTAGACTTAATCGAGAGAGGAGTATCTAGTAAACGTTTGAACTAATAATTGAGTGAATTCTATAGAGTATCTTAAACATTAGAAGTGAATTAACTAGAGTTAAATCCCAGGCAATTATTTTGCACCTATCCAATCAACCCTTATTCTCTCCCATTGATATCTTCCTTGCTTACTTTTGTTCGATTTTCATTAGTCAATCAACTCTAGATTCTAAGTTAATTTTTATTTTAATTCGCATAATTCTCAACTGTTGATCATCTTGGATAGCAATTTATCTACAAACTACAATAATCATGTTTAAATTCAATCCCTGTGGATACAATATTATATTATGCTATATTCGACTTGCGAGCATATTTAAGTGTGTGTTTTAAGCTCGTCATTCGACTAAGTTCGTATGATGTTTTAGGATGTGTTGGTATTCTTGGATGGGGTCCTGAGGGCCTCGGGTGTGATTCGGATCATGTTCGGTTCATTTTGGACTTTGTTAGATTGCTGAAGTCTGTGCTGCCGGTTTCCACTTTCGCGATCGCGATCGCGATCGCGTAAGGCTAAGTCTAGCAGGTGGGAATTTTCTCAGTGCATTCACAAGATTTTGTCCGCAATCACGAACCTTTGGAGAGTTGTGCTATGCAAACGCGTGAGAGGTATCGCATGCTCGATAAAGGAAGGGAAAAATGGGTGTCATACGCGTTGTTCTACGTGATCGCATGAGTTCATCCACGATCGTGTATGATTGGGAATAAGTCACTGCGTTTGCGACCTTGTGAGTGCATTCGCATATGAGGTTTTTGGCTACTGAAGATTTTGTTCTTTGTGACCGCGTAGGAAATTTCCCGATCGCATAATGTTACCACTGGGCAGACTATTTAATTTAAAAAATGAAGGTTAGAGTATTATTTCACATTTGGACTTGGAGAGCTCGACCAGGGGCGATTTTTGAGAGGGATTTCACTACAATCAAGAGGTCAGTTATTTTTGATCACTTTTGTCCAATAATATTGAATACCCATTGATTTTTACACCTACATTATGTGTTTTAAAGTGAATTTGGGCTAGGGATTGGACAGTAAGATTGAGGGGTTTGAGGGTCGAGTTGTGGTTGGAATTGGATAATTTTGGTATGGTTGGACTCGTTATTGAATGGATGTTTGGATTTTGTGAATTTTGTCAAGTTCCCAGGCGTGTGCCCGTGTAACGACCCGACCGGTCGTTTTGCATATCAGGACCCCATTCCCCTAAATGAGACTTCCCGAAGAGGCTTATTATGATTTATGACTTACAGGGATGAGTGGTTCGGGATTCGGAAGTTTTTAGAGTGATATAGGAGCACTTGGTTCCTTAAGGTTGGCCTTTAAGGCCAAATTTGACTTCGGTCAATATTTTGGGTAAACGACCTCGGAATCGAGTTTCGACGGTTCCGGTATCTTTGTATAATGATTTCAAAATTGGGCGTATGTTCGGAATGGGTTTTGGATGACCCGGGGGCGTTTTGGCGCCCAATATAGAAATTAGAGTTTCCTTAAGTTTGAAATTTGGTTTGGAACGTGTTTTTGTGTTATCGAGGTCCGAACGGAATTCCGAGATCGGGAATAGTCCCGTTATGTCATTTGTGACTTACTTGCAAAATTTGGTGTCATTTCGAGTAGTATAGGTCGGTTCGGCGCATTGAAAGCGAATTCTAGAACTTAAAGTTCAAAGTTTGATTCAATTTGGTTTTGGGTTCGAATTCTTAGTGTCGTTGTTGTTTTTCACGTTCCGAAAATTCGAGCGAGTCCGTATCATGAATACAGACCTGCCAGTTCCTTTGGATGGGGTCCCGAGGGGCTCGGGTGAGTTTCGGATCCCTCAGAGTTAAATTCAAAACACCAGATTTCCACTGACTGGTTTCCTTCAGTGCGATCGCGGGTGCATTAATGCGATCGCATAGAAGGAGTTGGCCGGGTGTGGGAAATTTCCCTGTGCGATCGTATGGGCCTGTTTGCGTTCGCACAGGGATGATTTGTGGCCTGACCCAGTTTCGTTCTCTGTATTCCCAAGTCCCCTTCCGCGATCGCACAATAGACTTTCAGGGGGTCCTGGCCGTTGGCTTCTGCGATGGAACTGCCCCAGCTGCGATCGCACACAAGGGGCAGCTGGGCAGTGTTAATTTTAAACGGGACTTAGTCCCATTTTAGCCATTTTTTCTTCACTTGTGGCGTTTTGGGAGCTTTCAAAGAGGAGATTTCACCTAGAAACTGAGAGGTAAGTGATTCCTACTATAATTTAAGTTGAATACTTGGATTTTTAGGTAGATTAACACACTAATTAGTGGAAAATCACGGGTTAGAGTGAAAAACCTAGGTTTTATGGAAAATGGGAGCATTTCCAAAAAAATTTCCATGGAATCATACAAAAACTATATATTAATGATCCTTAGGTTATGGGTAAGTGTTTCCTTCAAAAATTTCCGAAATCCGAGCACGTGGGCCAGGGGGTGTATTTTGAGATATTGCAAGTAGGCTAAATTGGTTAATTAAATAGGGAAATTCCATACTTTTGAGCATAAATTGATGTATTTATGTAACATTTGGCTAGTTACGAGACCTTGGGTGACGAGTTTGGAGTTTCGGGCGCGTTCTTGACCCGGAAAGTAGGTTCGACACGAGGTGAGTCTCCTTTATAACCTTGTAAGAGGGAATTGTCCCCATAGGTTATTATAAATGGTTGTTTGTCCTTATTTGCGGGGGCTACACACACATGAAGTGACGAGAGCCCGTGCGTAACTTCAATTATGCCTTGTCGGGTAGTTTAGGATTCACAAGCATGCTTTACATGTTATGTTTGTGATCTTGCATATGATCGAAGTACTCTAATATCCTCGAATCTCCCATGTAAAGGACTAAGAATTTATGCTTTGAAGTTGACATTATTAAATTATCATCCTGTTAGTATATTCCTTGCTAAATTTTTAAGAATCTCCTGCTAATCATGTATTTATACGGGAACCCGAGTCGCATGAATGATTCGCGAGTGGGGTAGTCCTAGTATTATATACCGAGTCGCATGAATGATTCGCGAGCGGGGTAGTCTTAGTATTATATTAACCGTGTCGCATGTTAGATTCGTGAGCCGGGCAGATAGATGCATCTATGGTTCGGGCCGTTCGACCCTCGGCAGTGCACATTTACTTTTTACGTCGTAACATCCGTACGTTCATAGCCTGTTATATGTTTGGTAATTTATGAGAAGCCCTGTAATTGTAACTGTTGATTTTATGAAATAAATAAGGTTAAGCAGCTTGTATGCCATGCAAAGGGATGGCGTGAGGGTACTAGAGAATGTTATCTGATGCTCATTTCCTTATTACTGTTCATTACTACTATTACTGATTAGCCTATATACATTTCATATTGTCTGACCCTAGTAAGTATCACATCGTCCTCTCGTCACTACTTCTTCGAGGTTAGGCGGGATACTCACTGGGTTCATATTTGTTTATGTACTCATGCTACGCCTTCTGTACTTAATTGTGCAGGTTCTGAGGCTGGTGCATCTGGTTACCCGACCGGAGCTTGATCCTGAGAGTATATTCTGGACCTGACTTCACGGTGAGCTGCTTCCGTTGGCGATTCTCAGCAGCACTATGGAGTTATCTTTTGTGTATTTCTGTCTATTTCTTTCAGATAGTAGAATAATTTATTTCATCTTTTGTATATTCTACTAGTTCGCCTGTAGACTTGTGACACTAGTTCCTGGCACACACATAGTAGACTTTATATTTTTGGAACTATATATATTGGGTCATGATCCTTGTGGCTACATTTATTTAAGTTGGCTAATTATCCTCTTCCACTTAAACGTTTTAAGCTTAAAATTTGGTAAGTGTGGGGATGTTTTATAAAATAAGGAAATTTAACTAGTAAATGAACTGTTGGCTTGCCTGACCCCGGTGTTGGGCGCCATCACGACCTGAGTTAGGATTTTTAGTCGTGACAACATGGTATCAAAGCTCTAGGGTCACGTAGGTCTCACAAGTCACAGGAAAACCTAATAGAGTCTTGCAGATTGATATAGAGACGTCTGTATTTATCTTCGGGAGGCTATAGGGTGTTAGGAAACCTCTTTTTATTCATGTTCTATCGTGCAGTTGATGGTTTACTAAATCTCATTCTTCTATTATCTCACAGATGGTGAGGACGCGTACATCCGATGTTCCAGACCCGGGAGGGGCCACTACCCCCATTTTTCGAGGCCGTGGAAGAGGCCGGGGGAGGGCACCAGCCCGAGGTAGGGGACGAGGGCGTCCTAGAGCTATTCTAGTTGCACCACCATAAGAGGATCCCACTACAGAGAAGCAGGGTGAGGTTCCCCCAGCAGATCCTGCTCCAGTGGACTTTATGAAGATGCCAGACTTCCAGGAGATCATGGGCCATGTGATGTGGTTTTTGGAAACTATGTCCCAGGCTGGTTTATTTCAAGTAGATCCTGCCACATCCCAGGCGGGAGGGAGGGCCCATACTCCTACCACCGAGGCTACAGGTCAGGCAATAACATTACATCATACCCCGGGTACACTACCCGTGGATGGAGTTCAGCCTGTAGTAGCACCACCTGAGCCCAGACTAGCTGCGGACGGCGATCCGCAGAAGTTATTGGACAGATGGACTCGATTGCACCCTCCAGTATTCGGGGGTGAGCGAGGCGAGGATGCCCAAGATATTGTTGACAGGTGCAGGGACATGCTACACAATATGAGGATATTAGAGTCCCACAGAGTGGAATTCACTACCTTCCAGTTAAAGGGCAGAGCTCGCAGATGGTGGCAGTCCTATATTCTCAGCAGGCCAGCAGATTCTCCTCCTATCACTTGGGAGCAGTTCACTCAGATATTTCTAGAGAGATATATCCCACCCTTTGAGAGGGAAGAGCTGCGGTATCAGTTTGAGCAGCTGGAGCAGGGACAGATGTTAGTGACAGATTATGAGGCTAGATTTTCAGAGTTGTCTCCCCATGCACTCATGATACTACCTACCGATGCTGGGAGAGTGCAGAGATTTGTAGCCGGGTTGCATCCAGGCATAAGGGCCAACATGGCCCGAGAGGTGGAGATGGGGACTCCTTATCAGCTGGTAGTGGAGATTGCTCGTAGGATCGAGGGTTATCGGTCGAGGACCAGGGAGCAGGCACCGCAGGATAAGAGAGCCAGATATTTCGGGGATTTTAGAGGTGCCCCAGCTAGGGGCAGAGGTCAGTTTGGTAGGGGTCAGCCCAGTAGGCCCCCATATTCAGCACCCCCACAACCACCTCCTCGTGGTGCTCTAGTGAGACCTTACTTCAGTGCTATTCCAGAGGGTTCTCACCATCCCCCAGTTAACCAGGGTTCTTCTTCAGCGCAACAGGTCATGCCTCCAGGGAGATGTTATGAGTGCGGGGATTTCGGCCATTTCAGGAGGACTTGTCCCTGGTTTCGGGGTAAGGAAGTGCAGCAGGATTATCAACCTATGAGTCTAGCACCAGCAGTCAAGCCACCTAGAGGTGGAGGACAGGTCGGCAGGGGTCGTCCTAGAGGTGGAGGCCAATCAGGGGGAGGTCAGTCAGCTCATGTTCACTCTGGCGAAGCTTAGTCTTCCGGTGCTCCAGCTAGATTCTATGCTATTCTGGCCAGATCATATGCGGTGGCCTCAGACTCTATGATCACATGTATTATTTCAGTATGCGGTAGAGAGGCATCAATGTTATTTGATCCAGGATCCACCTATTCCTATGTTTCAGCCTTATGTGCTCATTTTATGGATGTTACTCGCGAGTCCTTGGGTTCTCATATATGTGTGTCCACTCCTATGGGCAATTCTGTGGTGGTAGACCAGATCTATCGATCTTGTGTGGTCACCTTCTGTGGGTTCGAGACCCGAGCAGACCTTCTATTGCTCGACATGGTTGATTTTGAGGTTATTCTAGGCATGGATTGGCTATCTCCTTATCATGCCATGCTAGATTGCCATGCCAAGAAAGTTACTTTAGCCATGCCCGAGTCCCCTAGGCTGGAGTGGAAAGGCTCCTCAGTTAGTGCAGCCAGTCGGGTTGTTTCATTCCTGAAGGCTCGACATATGGTCCAGAAGGGTTGTTTGGCCTATCTTGCTTATGTGAAGGGGACACCACCGCCGATTCTCCGACGATTGATTCAGTGCCAGTGGTTCGAGAGTTTGCTGATGTATTTCCTTCAGACCTACCAGGCATGCCTCCGGATCGTGATATTGATTTCTGCATTTATTTAGCTCCAGGCACCTAGCCTATATCTATTCCTCCGTACCGTATGGCTCCGAAGGAGTTGAAGGAGTAGCTTGAGGAGTTGTTAGCTAAGGGGTTTATCAGGCCGAGTGTATCGCCGTGGGGTGCCCCAGTTTTATTTTGAAGAAGAAGGATGGGATTATGCGGATGTGTATTGATTACCACCAGTTGAACAAGGTCACCATTAAGAACAAGTATCCTTTGCCGCGGATCGATGATTTGTTTGACCAGTTGTAGGGTGCTCGGGTGTTTTCTAATATTGATTTGAGATCGGGATATCATCAGTTGAGGATTCGGGCCTTAGATGTTCCGAAGACTGCTTTTCGTACGAGATATGGCTATTATGAGTTCCTGGTGATGTCCTTTGGCTTGACTAATTCCCCAACAAAATTTATGGACTTGATGAACAGGGTATTCATGCCGTATATTGATTCCTTTGTCATTTTCTTCATTGATGACATTTTGATTTACTCACGTAGCCTGGGGGAGCACGAGCAGCATTTGAGAGTTGTGCTCCAGACTTTGCGAGAACAGAAGCTATATGATAAGTTCTCCAAGTGTGAGTTTTGGTTGGATTCCGTGGCATTCTTAGGACATGTGGTATCCGGAGAGGGTATCAGGGTTGATCCTAAGAAGATTGAGGTAGTTCAGAGTTTGCCACGTCCTACTTCAGCCACAGAGATCAGGAGTTTCTTGGGTCTAGCAGGCTACTATCGGCGATTTGTGGAGGACTTCTCTTCCATTGCATCCCCATTGACTAGATTGACTCAGAAGAATGCCCCGTTCCGATGGTCCGACGAGTGTGAGGCAAGCTTTCAGCAGCTTAAGACAGCATTGACCTCAACACCAGTTCTAGTATTGCCTTCCGGTTCTGGGATGTATACAGTATATTGCGACGCTTCACGCGTTGGCTTGGGGTGTGTGTTGATGCAGGAAGGGAGAGTTATTGCTTATGTCGCGCCAGCTGAAGGTTCATGAGAAGAATTATCCTGTGCACGATTTGGAGTTGGCGGCGATTGTTCATGCTCTTAAGATTTGGAGGTCTATTTGTATGGGGTGTCCAATGAGGTTTATACGGATCACCGCAGCTTACATCACTTGTTCAAATAGAGGGATATTAATTTGAGGCAGCGTAGGTGGCTTGAGTTGCTGAAGGATTATGACATCACCATTCTTTATCATCTGGGCAAGGCGAATGTGGTAGCAGATGCTTTGAGAAGGAAGGCGGAGATTGTAGCTTGGCTTATATTGCAGCAGAGGAGAGACCTCTATCCTTGGACATTCGGTCCTTAGCTAATCGCCTGGTGAGATTAGACCTTTCAGAGCCTCGTCGAGTTCTAGCACATGTGGTTGCTCAGTCTTCGTTATTGGGTGAAATTAAGGCTCGACAGTTTGATGATCCGTACATGGCAGAGCTTTGGGAGACAGTGGTTCGGGGTGGTGCCAAGGAGGTTACTATTGGCGAGGATGGTGTTCTGAGACTTCAGGTCCGTTTATGTGTTCCTAATATTGATGGTCTGAGGAAGAGGATTCTAGATGAGGCACACAGTTCTCAATATTCTGTTCATCCTGGTGCTACAAAGATGTATCATGATTTGAAGTAGCATTACTGGTGGAGGCGGATGAAGAAGGACATTGTGGAGTATGTTTCTAGGTGTCTTAATTGCATGCAGGTTAAGTGTGAGCACCAGAGGCCAGGAGGACTACTTCAGTAGATGCCCATTCCTGAGTGGAAGTGGGAGCGCATCACTATGGACTTCGTGGTTGGGTTGCCTCGGACTTTGCGGAAGGTTGACGTGGTTTGGGTCATTGTGGATAGATTGACCAAATCGGCGCATTTCATTCCAGTGGCTACTACTTATACTTCTGAGAGGTTGGCCCAGATCTACGTTCGGGAGATAGTCCGGTTGCACGGTGCACCGGTGTCCATTATATTAGATCGAGGTCCTCAGTTCACTTCGCATTTCTGGAGTGCATTGCATAGTGAGATGGGAACCCAGATAGATTTCAGCACATCATTTCACCCTCAGACTGTTGGTCAGTCGGAGCGGACAATTCATATATTGGAGGACATGCTCAGGGCATGTGTGATTGACTTTGGAGGTCAGCGGGACCAGTTCTTGCCTTTGGCCGAGTTTGCTTATAATAACAGTTATCAGTCCAGCATCGAGATGGCTCCATTTGATGCCTTGTATGGTCGGCGATGTTGTTCTCCTATCGGGTGGTTTGAGCCTGGCGAGGCTAAGTTATATGGCACCGACCTGGTGAGAGATGCTTTGGAGAAAGTGAAGTTGATTCAGGAGAGGCTCCGCACAGCACAATCCAGACAGAAGAGTTACGCGGATCAGAAGGCGCGTGATGTATCATTTATGGAGGGAGATAAGGTTCTGTTGAAAGTCTCACCGATGAAGGTATTATGAGGTTCGGTAAGAAGGGCAAGCTGAGCCCGAGATTTATAGGTCCTTTCGAAGTATTGAGGCGAGTTGGAGGGGTTTCTTATGAGCTTGCTTTACCTCCCAGGTTATCAAGAGTTCATCCGGTCTTTCATGTATCCATGCTCCAGAGGTACCACGCCGACTTCTCTCACGTGGTTGATTTTAGCACTATTCAGTTGGATGAGAAGTTGGGATACGAGGAGGAGCCAGTTGCTATCATTGATAGGCAGGATCACCAGTTGAGATCCAAGAGAGTTTCTGCCGTAAAAGTCCAGTGGAGGGGCCATCCAGTCAAGGAGGCGACTTGGGAGTCCGAGGAGGACATGCGGAGCAGATACCCACAGCTATTCAGTACTTCAGGTATGATTCTAGACCCGTTCAAGGACGAACATTTGTTTAAGAGGTGGAGAATGTAACGACCCGATCGGTCGTTTTGCATATCAGGACCCTGTTCCCCTAAATGAGACTTCCCAAAGCGGCTTATTATGATTTAGGACTTTCGGGGACGGGTGGTTCGGGATTCGGAGATGTTTAGAGTGATATAGGAACACTTGGTTCCTTAAGGTTGGCCTTTAAGGCCAAGTTTGGCTTCGGTCAACATTTTGAGTAAACGACCTCGGAATTGAGTTTTGACGGTTCCAGTAGCTTCGTATAATGATTTCAAAATTGGGCGTATGTTCGGAATGGGTTTTGGATGACCCGGGGGCGTTTTGGCGCCCAATATAGAAATTAGAGTTTCCTTAAGTTTGAAATTTGGTTTGGAACGTGTTTTTGTGTTATCGAGGTCCGAACGGAATTCCGAGATCAGGAATAGTCCCGTTATGTCATTTGTGACTTGCTTGAATTTGGTGTCATTCCGAGTAGTATAGGTCGGTTCGGCGCATTAAAAGCGAATTCTAGAACTTTAAGTTCAAAGTTTGATTCAATTTTGTTTTGGGGTCGAGTTCTTAGTTTCATTGTTGTTTTTCACGTTTCAAAAATTCGAGCGAGTCCATATCATGAATACAGACCTGCCAGTGCCTTTGGACGGGCTCCCGAGGGGCTCGGGTGAGTTTCGGACCCCTCAGAGTTAAATTCAAAACACCAGATTTTCACTGACTAGTTTCCTTCAGTGCGATTGCGGGTGCATTAATGCGATCGCATAGAAGGAGTTGGCAGGGTGTGGGAAATTGCCCTGTGCGATCGCATGGGCCTGTCTGCCTTCGCACAGGGATGATTTGTGGCCTGGCCCAGTTTGGTTCTCTGCGTTCGCAAGTCCCCTTTCGCGATCGCACAGTAGACTTTCAGGGGGTCCTAGCCGTTGGCTTCTGCAATTGCACTGCCCCAGCTGCGATCGCACACAAGGGGCAACTGAGCAGTGTTAATTTTAAACGGGACTTAGTCCCATTTTAGCCATTTTTTCTTCACTTGTGGCGATTTTCGGAGCTTTCAAAGAGGAGATTTCACCTAGCAACTGAGAGGTAAGTGATTCCTACTATAATTTAAGTTGAATACTTGAACTTTTAGGTAGATTAACACACTAATTAGTAGAAAATCACGGGTTAGAGTGAAAAACCTAGGTTTTATGGAAAATGGGAGAATTTCCAAGAACTTTGCCATGGAATCATACAAAAACTATATATTAATGATCTTTAGGTTATGTCTAAGTGTTTCCTTAAAAAATTTTCGGAATCCGAGCATGTGGGCCTGGGGGTGTATTTTGAGATATTGCAAAGTAGGCTAAATTGGTTAATTAAATAGGGAAATTCCATACTTTTGAGCATAAATTGATGTATTTATGTAACATTTGGCTAGTTACGAGACCTTAGGTGACGAGTTTGGAGTTTCGGGCACGTTCTTGACCCGGAAAGTAGGTTTGACACGAGGTGAGTCTCCTTTATAACCTTGTAAGAGGGAATTGTCCCCATAGGTGATTATAAATGGTTGTTTGTCCTTATTTGCGGGGGATACGCACGCACGAAGTGACGAGAACCCGTGCGTAGCTACTATTATGCCTTGTCGGGTAGTTTAGGATTCACAAGCATGCTTTATGTGTTATGTCTGTGATCTTGCATATGGTCTAAGTAGTCTAATATCCTCGAATCTCCCATCTGAGGACTAAGAAGTTATGCTTTGAAGTTGACATTATTAAATTGTCATCCTGTTAGTATGAACCCTGCTAAATTATCTGGAATCTCCTGCTAATCATGTATTTATACGGGAACCCGAGTCACATGAATGATTCGCGAGCGGGGTAGTCCTAGTATTATATTAACCCGGGTCACATGAATGATTCGCGAGCGGGGTAGTCTTAGTATTATATTAACCGTGTCGCATGTTCGATTAGCGAGCGGAGCAGATAGATGCATCTATGGTTCGGGCCATTCGACCCTCGACAGTGCACATTCTTTTCACGTCGTAACATTCGTACGTTCATAGCCTGTTGTATGTTTGGTAATTTATGAGAAGCCCTGTAATTGTAACTGTTGATTTTATGAAAGAAAGAAGGTTAAGCAACTTGTATACCATGGAAAAGGATGGCGTGAGGGTACTAGAGAATGTTATCTGATGCTCATTTCCTTATTACTGTTCATTACTGCTATTACTGATAAGCCTATATTCATTTCATATTGTCTGACCCTAGTAAGTATCTCGTCGACCTCTCGCACTACTTCTTCGAGGTTAGGCGGGATACACACTGGGTACATATCTATTTATGTACTAATGCTACGCTTCTGTACTTAATTGTACAGGTTCTGAGGTTGGTGCATCTGGTTACCCGACCGGAGCTTGATCCTGAAAGTATATTTTGGACCTGACTTCACGGTGAGCTGCTTCCCTTGGCGATCTCAGCAGCACTATGGAGTTATCTTTTGTGTATTTCTGTCTACTTTTATCAGACAGTAGAACAATTTATTTCATCTTTTGTATATTCTACTAGTTCGCCTGTAGAATTGTGACACTAGTTCCTGGCACACACATAGTAGACTTTATATTTTTGGAACTGTATATATTGGGTCATGATCCTTGTGGCTACATTTATTTAAGTTGGCTAATTATCCTCTTCCACTTAAACGTTTTAAGCTTAAAATTTGGTAAGTGTGGGGATGTTTTATCAAGTAAGGAAATTTCACTAGTAAATAAACTGTTGGTTTGCTTGACCCCGGTGTTGGGCGCCATCACGACCTGAGTTAGGATTTTGAGTCGTGATAGCCCGGGGTTGACTTTTTGAATTTGGTTAAAGAACTTATCTTTATCGTATGAGATCGATTCCTATAGCTTGTATTGATTATATTAAGTTGTTTGTGACTAGATTCGAGTCGTTCGGAGGCCGAATCGCGAGGTTAGGCTTTGCTGGAGCATTGAGTTGCGCACTTTAAGGTAAGTAACACTTCTAAACTTGGCACTGAGGGTATGAATTCCTGAAATACGTGTTATGTGGTTGGTGTTGAGGTGACGCACATGCTAGGTGACAGGCGTGCACTGTGGTAATTATGACTCGGTTAATTATGTGGTATTGTGTAGTTATCTAATATTATTTTTATCCATGAAATTCCTACGTTTTAGAGTAATTGAGCTATGATCTATGTTAGAAATCATTTTTAGGCTATATTCTTATTTTGTTGGGACCCACTAAGGTCATTTCTTTTGTTGAGTTATTTGCTTAAATTGCAACTATATACTCAGTCATATTCATTCATTTGCATATTATATCTCAGTTTTTGTTATCATTTACTCTTTCATGTTATCATTGTTTGGGCTGAGTGGTATGAGATATGTGAGCCCGTGAGACTGGAGAGGTTGATGACTAAGTTGGGTCCCGAGAGCCGTGTTGTGAGTGATAATATGGATCGGGCTGCACCCCGCAGCAGGGCATATTGGATTTATATTATTATTATTATTATTATTATTATTATTATTATTATTATTATTATTATTATTATTATTATTATTATTATTATTATTATGGATCGGACTGCACACTGCACCAGGCCTTATAGGCTTTATCTATTATTACAGGATCAGGCTGCGTACTGCAGCAGGACATATTGGCTTTATATTGCCTCTTGGGCAGGATCGCCCTCCGGAGTCTGACATACCAACACTGAGTGCAGGTACCGTGCAGTGCTGAGTTATTGTGTATGATGAGTGGGAGTTAAGATAGTTATATTGAGAACTCTGAAATCCTGAGCACCTGGGAGTATCATTTTGATGCATTACATTAGACATGCATATTTAACATGTAGTCATAGAGATTTAACATTCTCATGCTAGTTGTACTTGACATATTTCATCAATGTTGAGCTTAAATTGTTGAACTCAAAAGCACGTCTACATTTCTTTACTGTGTACAAACTTATTATAGAATTTCTTTGAGTTATTATTGTCATTTCCATGTTATATCTGTACTGTCATTATCAGGATTCAGATTGTATCTTTTCTGAGCTCGTCACTGCTTTCAGCCCAAGATTAGTCTTGTTGCTTATTGAGTACATTGACTTGGTTGTACTCATTCTACACTTTGAACTTTGTGCGCAAATATAGGTACATCTAGAAGCAGCGGTTGCTAGATTTGGTGCAATATCTTCTCAAAGACTATTGATGTAGCTGCTATGACGCCCCCAGGCCTAGACTCTCATTCCTTTTAGTTTATTCAGTGATATTGTGGATCGGGCTGCACGCCGCAACAAGACGTATTGACTTTATATCTATTATTATTATTATTATTATTTTTTTTATTTTATTATTATTATTATTATTATTATTGTTGTTGTTGTTATTATTATTATTATTATTATTATTATTATTATTATTATTATTATTATTATTATTATTATTATTATTATGTATCGGGTCGTACGCCGCAACAGGCCTTATAGATTTTATCTATTATTATAGGATTGGGCTGCACATCACAACAGGTAATATTTGCTTTATATTAGCGTTTGGGTAGGATCCCCCTCTCTGGAATCTGACATACCAACAGTGACCGCAGGTACCGTACAGTGCTGAGTGATTGTATGTGATGAGTGGGAGTTAAGACAGTCAGATTGAGTACTCTGAAAGCGTGAGTACCTAAGAGTATCAGTGTGATGCATTACATTTGACATGCACATTTGACATGTAGTCATAGAGATGTAGCATTCTTCATGCTAGCTATACTTGGCATATTTTATTAGTGTTGAGCTTAAATTATTAAACTTGAAAGCATGTCTACATTTTTGTATTGTGTACGAACTAATTATGGAATTTATCTGAGTTATTACAATCATTTCCCTATTATATCTGTACTGTCATTATCTGGATTCAGACTGTATGTTTATGAGCTCGTAATTGCTTTCAGCGGAAGGTTAATCCTGTTACTTATTAAGTACATTTGGTCGGTTGCTCTCATACTATACTCTGTACTTCGTGTGCAGATCCAGGTACCTCCGGAAGCCGCGATTGCTAGATTTGGTGTAGTATCTGCTCAGAGACTATTGAGGTAGCTGCTATGACGCTCGCAGACCTCGACTCTCCTTCCTTTGAGTTTATTCCGTACTTTTTTATTTTCCAAACAGTTGTATTAGAGATTTAGACCGTGTTGACTCGGTGAAACCATGATTTTGGGATTTATTGTCGTTGAGCTTCAGTTGTTTTTATCAAGTATTTATGAGATTTTTCTACTGATGAACTTGTTAAAAATCATGTTTTTAATTTAAATGCGTAGTTATTATGTGATGTCGGCTTGCCTATTAATGTGATACGCCATCACGACAGGTTGGGATTTGGGTCGTGACACTCCTGTTTGGCCGTAAGTTTTTTTTCACTTTTTTTTTGAAAATATTGTTTGGTTATAAAAAGTGACAAATTTTGGGCAGCTTTTGAAGATATATATTTCAAGTTTTAAAAAGTGGGTTAGACTAGCTTTTTAAGTTTTTCATGTTTTCTACTCACAAAACTTCAACTTCTTTTCAAGTAAAATGCATGTCCAAACACAATTTTAACTTCCAAAAACTATATTTCATCTTATGTTCAAAAATTATAATTTTCAAGTTTCAACTGTATTTATATCCAAATGCTAACTAACTGTCATTTGCATAGATCCCTTTATGCAATTAATATTAGGTCCAACAACTTGAGAAACAAAAGAGTATTCTATCCATCAACCTGTGAGAATAGCAAGTAGTTGGCTAGCTGTCTGTGAGGTCGTTAGCCAGCTGTCAATAGTTGGTTATGGTAGTTTTAGTTAGTTGGCATTAATAGATTGGGAAGGTTAATTTAGTAGAGGTTAGATAATCGTATATATAGATATATTGTACATTTTATTATTCAATCAATAATATCAAAAAATTCTCTTCCCATATTTCTCTCTCTAAACTCATCTTCTCTCAACTTAATTTTGTTATTTCACCTCTATTAATGGAGGTCGAGTTGTAAACCAACCCAACTTAACTCACATGGTATCAGAGCAATCGATAGTGGTTGTATCTTAATTAAATAATTGTAACGACTCGATCGGTCATTTTGAGAATTTGCACTTCGCTCGATAGTTTGGGGGCACAAGTAGCTCCGTATGATGTATTAGGACTTGTCTGAAAAGNTGCCGCAACATATTAAATATTATTTACTGTTATTGTAATTGTTAAGGAGGAATAAGGGAGGATTAGTGGGATCGGGTTGCACGCCGCAATATATATATGTATATATATATATATATATATATCATTACTGTTAATGTAATTGTTAAGGAGGAATAAGGGAGGATTGATGGGATCGGGATGCACGTTGCATCAATATATGTACTTATGTGTTCCTTTCTGACTATGCAAGTTATTCGGTAGTTTTACATTTCCNGTTGATTTGATATGTTTCAGCGCCGTTTCTTCAAGCATAAATGATATCATATTGAACAAATGAGTTCCAATTTCTTTTTTGATTGAAGTATTATATTCGTATCGTAATTACAGACCCGTAGCAAAAAGAATCGTCAAATTTGGACATCGTATGAGGATTTTATGGTCATTTTACTAAGCATTAGGTTGTCTGATTTTTCAGATTAATTACGGAATTACCACTGGTGGCGTATTTAAAAATCTGAACTATTTACAAATATTGAAACCAACATATCTCCTTCATTGTAAAGTCAAATTGAGTGATTCAAAAGCCTAACTTGACTAGAATTTCACAAGGAATCCATTGGAGGCATAAAAACGAGTTTCGAGATTGTTTGGTATGAGAAACGAGGTAGAATAGCTGGTAGAAAAATATATAAAATAAGGGTTTGTTCATTCGGTCATATATTGAGTTGGGGGGCTCGGATTTGGGCGATTTTGGAGGAGATTTACACCATATGGATTGGGGTAAGTGTTCTCTACTCGATTTTGATTACATTTCATGAATCCATCTTTATTTTTGGGATTTGATTGATGATTTCAAAGTGAAACTGAGGGAGTTAGAGCTTGAGTTTTGGAGAGTTTGAGGTGAGGATTTGAGGGACCAAACAGAGTCCGATTTTGACAAATTTTATATGATTAGACTCAGGAGAGAACGAGGTTTCTAATTTTGTCATTTCTGATTGGTTTCGAGACGTGGGCCCTGGGGCCAGGTTTTGGCCGATTTCAGATTTTTAGCATATCTTGTAGTTTTATTGTGGAATTCGATTCATTAGCCTATGTTGATGGTATTAATATGATTATGGTTAGATTCAGAGCTTTTGGAGACCGAATCTAGAGAAGAGGGTATCCCAGAGTAGGATTTTACGCTATTGAGGTAAGTATCTTGCCTAACCTTGTGTGGGGGAAATCACCCCTTAGGAATGAGTCACTTGTGCTATCTCGATATGTGAAAGTTGTGTACGCAAGGTGACGAGTGAGTACACAGTTTATGTGTGCTGTTGACCGG
>ML398640.1:0-24468 GCA_005239525.1 Nicotiana knightiana | reverse complement strand
ATTATTATATTTTATTTCAATTAGTTTCTCAATTAAATTTTCTTAACCCATTTGAGATTTGATCTTACTTAAAAAGGAATTTCTATTAAGTTTTAATTTAATAAATCCTATATTAAAGGCAATAGCTTATTTGATGTTGTATTTTATTTGAAAAGGATATTTTCTTCATTCAAATGGTCGGGATTGTGTATTAGAAATGGTGTGATTGATTGAGTTAACATCGCCTTCTTCATTTGAGCATATTTTACTTGTTTGTGTTCCAGTCATGTTGGTGTTAATTTACTTGGTTATATTTCGTTACCATCCGTGTTTTCCTTTTATTGTCTCTACTGTTTGTCGTTTGATCTCTCCGTGCTTTTGACATTACTTTGTTATCTTTATCTTGGTAGTTTGTTATCATATCATGTTCAATCTATTTGACCAGTAGATGTCTTGACTGTTCCTCTTCACTACTCCACCGAGGCTAGTCTTGATATTTACTGGGCACCGCTGTGGTGTGCTCATACTACACTCTATACATTCTTATACAGATCCAGGTATTTGATCGTTAGTAGCTGTGTGGATCGTTGCTGTGGAGACTCATGGAAAACCTGCTGCTGCGAACGCAGGTCTCAGTGTCACCTTCTATTGTACTTATTTCCATTGTTTCCTTTTGTTCTGGAACAATGATGTATTCATTTTGTACAACCACTCATAGAAAGGCTTATGCCTTGTACTACCGATTTTGGGATTATAAATTGTTTAGAGATTTCTATTTCAAAATTGTTCGAAGTTAGTAAATATTGTCGTTATTTCTGTTAATGTTAGGCTTACCTACTCTTAGAGACTAGGTTCCATCACGACTCCTTCAGAGGGATTTTGGGTCGTGACAATAATCGTGTATTGTGTGTTCCAGAATTCTCGCTCAAATTCGATAATGGGGGACTAGAATATAGATCATACACACCTATTGTTTCTACATCCTTCCGATACTCCAAGCTCAGTCATGATTCCGATTCAGCTCATAGGCTCCGAAAACTATGGGCTATGGCGTCACACGATGCAAATTTCTCTTCAAGATACGAAAATTAGGGTTCGTAACTGGTACATGCAAAAAGGATTCCTTTAAGAAGGAATTACATGGGGAATAGGAGACATGCAATGTGATTGTTGTCTCTTGGATAATGAACGATGTATCGATGAACCTCGTCAGTGGAATTGCTTAGTCATCAGATGCACACCTAGTCTAGGAAGACCTGAAGGAGAGATTTAATAAGGTTAATCGAGTTTTAATTTTTCAATTGCGCAGGGAGATTGCGACAATTTCACAAGGAACTGATTCTATTGACACTTATTTCACAAGGTTGAAGGAATTATGATTTGGGATTAATGATTTAGTTCCCACACCAGGATGTGATTGTGTTAAATTAAAAGACTACATTGACCACCTCCATCGTCAAAGATTGCTTTAATTTCTCAATGGCCTAAATGAGACTTATGCACAAGCGAGAAGGCAAATTTTACTGTAAACTGTCGAGAAACCTTGAATCAAGCTCATGCCTTAATAATTGAGGATGAAAGACAAAGATCCCATTGCTATGCAAGCTGGACGAGGACAAGCTTACAAGGGAAAAAGACCTTCATGAAATGTGACTACAACAAAATGAATGGACATTTAAAAAAGAACTGTTACAAGCTGGTAGGTTACCTTACAGATTTCAATGCTAAGAAAAAGGTTGTGGCTAACTATGCAACTGGAACCTCTGAGCATGAAGAGCCACCACGCATGACTGGAGGCAAATCAAATAATGATAGTCTTGTAGGAGGACATTTCTTCACTGAATATCAATACAGGCAGTTTTTAAACATGTTGAACTGTCACGACCCAAAATCCCTCCTTAGGAGTCATGGTGGCACATAGTCTCTAAGACTAGATAAACCTAACACTTACTGAATTAATAACAGATTTTAACCAATCAACTATAAAACATAAACCAAAAATTTCTATACAACCAACAATCCAAAGTAGATATAGAATATCCTAAATCCGGTTATACAAGTCATAAGCCTTTCAAAGAATAACTAAGAATATAAAATACATCACTGTCTGGTATGGAAGTAAGCAATAACAATATAGAATTCCAGAAGGTGACTCCGAAGCCTGCGAATGCAGATGGCAGGTATACCTTGAAGTCTTCGCCACAACTCGTAATCAGCTAACTAATCACTAGTGCTACGAAGTACCTGGATCTGCACCAAAATGTGCAGCAAGAGTAGCATGATTACACCAAAGCGGTATCCAGTAAGTATCAAGGCTAACCTCGATGGAATAGTGATGAGGAACAGTCAAAGCACCTACTAGACATAATAAATTCCACATGTATGAATATAAAACTAACAGGGAACAATATTAATGTAAAGCTAAACGTGGTAAGAATAACAATACAATACCTGCAATTGAAAACTAGAAGCAACAATTAGCAACAAGGAGAAACCAGGTAACCACGCAGTAAAGTAAGCAGAATACTGTTTAGATCCACCAGTGAAACCGAGTAAGGAAAAACAAGTAACAATCCAATAATCAACTGCTCTCACACAAGGTTCATACAAGAGTTTTTCCGAGGTACCACCTCATAATCATAAACCACGGGTCCCAAATCACGACCCTAATCACTTGGCATCTTGTGCCCACATTATCGATCACAAGCGCACGAACAACTCACGTGTTACACGGACGACTCACGTGCCAATACCATTACCTCATATCTGCACGTACAACTCACGTGCCAGTAGTATAACTCACGAGCAGAAGGCATGTATACAAGAATACATGTAAATGATCAACAACATCAAGGTTCATATTCTTGGATTGATATAAGTGACAGATTACGGTGTATGCTTGTGCAAATGTACTATCCCAGCTCAAATCAACAAGTAAGAACAGAGACAACGAATGGCACATTGGAAAGAATATAACAAAACTCGTAATATGCATGACTCGCACAAGATAGGCACACCGCCATGCAAATATCTTCATTGACAATGCCCCTAGGCCATCACAAATCATCCCCGACATAGTCCCCTTTGTCTTGTCGCGTGCGCAACAATAAAGTAAATGCATGCCTTGTCTCGCCACACGCGCATAATAATTTTTCCCACCTTGTCTCACCACATGCGCAAACCCAGCATATATATATACTTGCCTTGTCACGGCGCATGTGCAAATATCAATAATATCAATAGCAAAGACAATTCACATGCGAACACCCCGACTATCCTCTGAAGAATACTACATGTGCCCAAAAAAATAACAACTCGCACCACATGTTCCCATATACCACAACATTTCCACAACAACAATTCCAATACCACAACTACACATAGCCCACTTTTCAACAACACCGAGTACAACAAGAACAATAATAACACGAGGGTACGACAAGTAAATCAACAAAGGAATTACAACAATACAATGAAGCGGAAGAATAAGCTCAACAATGAAATACATAACATGATAGAGAAACTTCAATTTGGTGTGCATAAGAATACTAAGAATCTAAACCAGTCAAATTTTCACATATAAAGTCGCGTACACACTCGTCACCTCGAGTACACATATTTTACATAGTTCAAATAGTGCAAACAAACCAATCCCTGCGGGGTAATTCCCCTACACAAATTTAGGCAGGATACTTACCTCAAAATCCCTCCGTCAATACTTTAAAATAGCTTTTTTCATTAAAGCGACTATTAAACCACTTTGCGGATTCTCTCTGTACAGAGAGACATAATTGAACAGTAGCCAGAAGCGGCAATATAGCCACCACGCTGCCGTCCGATGGTGGAAAACCACCAGACCAATCACAAAATACGCGTTCTTCTACATCGCACAACCCCCAAATGGTTTCACATCCCAATTCGAATCCAGCTGCCTCAAATATCCATAATACAGCAGGGTTCATCCTAACAAATCTTAGCCAGGTCAGTTTAAAAAATACCCACCCTAATTCGGGGCCAAATTGCATGATTCAAAGCACTGGAGAGTGTTCTCCAAGTCAAATACCAGTTTCTTATCAAATTTCAGTCACCCAACTGTACCAAGCGTCACCCCAAGTGTGCCACAACTTTCTGCTATGCTCCAGGTCGACGGAAATGGAGTTTTTGGTAAACCAAAATGTTAGAAACCAATGCGAATTGAGTTCTGCTACTGTAGAGATTGATTCTAACATCTCTGACCACAACATCAATAACCCAAGTGTCCCAATTTCGCAAAAATATACCTCTGTAGAGTTAAGCAAGCCAGGTGCTCGACAAAATGCCACAGACGTTTCTAAGGTCCAAACTGCGGGGAAATCCCTTGTTCATGCCTCCAAAATTCCTCCAAAAGATAGTTGCCAAATCAATTTACAAGAACCAATTCAAAAAAGTGAATATCATATGTTGTCTTCCTCACAAGTCACACAAGGGGTCGACACTAGTGTCCCAACTGTCCAAGCTGAGCAAATCCAAGAGAATAGCTTTCCTGACGCCACAACAATTGCCACAACAAATGCTCTTGCCATTACTCCCGACCACCACAAAGAAGCTCAACTTCCAAATCCTCAACAATTGGTTGCGGGCAATAACACTGGTCCATCACTTCCTGTTGAAGTAATGCAGTCTATCCTAGGTAATCAAGATCCCTCAACTGCTCAAAACCCCACCAAACCAATCCACTCCCCTCTCAAGGTTTCCTCTAACTTTGAGAGACCAAACATTCCAAAAAGGAACCAGAAGAACATCATAAAATCGCAGGAAAAAGTTGTGCAATATTCATAGCCCAACCCAACTATAGTCACCAATCCACAACCCAATACTAGCCAGAACAAAAACAAATTACCTGCCAATATTCCCCCTCCATCACCACCAACAGTCACACATTCGTATGTCAATAGGTTGAGAGCTAGGCATGAAGCAGAGATAGCCCCTATTGAATTCTCCCCTCCCATTATCACTACCAAGCAAGGCAAACCAGGAGTTATCTTCCAAAGAGAGGACTACATGGTGAAATTTGCTGACAGATGCAAATACACAGTAATGGGCAAGTTTGCAAACACCATGCCCAAGATGGAAGTGATCAGGAAAAGCTTTATAGCTCAAACTGAGCTCAAAGGTGGTGTAAAAATTGCTCATTTCAATGCAAAATCAGTGTACATTGACTTGGACAACAAATATGACCACTCCATAGTATGGACCAAGTAGTACATGCACATCCAAGTCCATCATCATGGAACCCAGTGTTCAATCCTAATGAGGACTCCTCTATTGTCCAAGTATGGATTGTAATCCCTGAACTTCCCTGGAACCTTTACTATATGAAGATACTCACCCCTTTGTTATCTCTTGTTGGTAAGGCTCTCTTTTTAGACTTGGCAACTTTTCAAAAAACAAGAGGTAGTGTGGCCAAAGTCAAAATGCAAATTGACCTCACTAAGGAAAGACCTAGTCATGTTTGGCTAGGTTATGATAAAGACCAGGATGTTAATGGAGATGGTCAGTGGCTTGAAGTGAAATATGACAATGTTCCTTCATATTGCACCTACTGTAGACACTAGGGACACTCTCTATATGAATGCCAAATCAGAAGTAGAGATGAGGATATGAAAAGAAGAAAGGAAGAAGAAGACATTGAAGTTAGTGAATCCCAGATCAGTAACCAAAACAAGGCAAAAGATGATGCAGATACTAGCAAGAACCAAAAGAATACACAAGGAGAAAAACCAAAGGCAATTGCACAAGACCATAACAAGCAAAATGCAACAGATCACCAAAAGAAAACAAATCAATAGAATGCACTTACTGAAATATCAAAGATGAATGGTAAACCCAAAAGAAGAAGAACTTCAAAGGCACTAACCAAAGCAAGAGACAACAGCAGACATACATACCAAAGTAACCATCACAACAGAAGGTCAGCAATGCGTCCACCATGCAGAACAAGGAACCGGATATGGCTTCTAGTTCTCAATTGGTGACTCCAGACGTCCAGGAACAAGTCACCCCTGCTATTGATCAGTCCATTACTTCTAATGTTAATATGTCTGAAAAGGATATTCAGGGAGGAATGGAGCATTGTCAGGAGAGACCACTAGATAAATAGGAAGGGGTACTATCAGGGGTTGTCATTCCTCATGTTTTGCATGAGTGTGCTACTGCACAATTGACTGACCATAGGATTGACCAATCAACCCCTGCCACCACAGTTTCAAATTCAGACAAACAAATGGAACATCAGTCAGAAAATGTGGATTATGAGGAGGGTTCTGAGAACTTCAGCTCTGAAGAATATCACTCTGCTCAAATGAGAGCCTTGCTTAAAGGAAAAACTCATGCTGTAGTTGAATTTCAAATTCAGCCACAAAAGTCAAGGAACAAACCCAATCAAAAAAGAAGGAGCAATGAGAAAATAGAACGCAGGAATCAATATTAATGAACCTACTGAGCCTCCTGATGACATTCCTTTTTTGAGTCTTGCTGCCCAGAAAAGATGTAGCCTTGTTCCTAATGAATCAGAGGAAGCCCCTACCTACAAACATGTTGTGACAGCCAATCCTTCCCTTTCCCAACCTCTCCTGTCCAAGAAAAAAACAACCCCAGGTGGACCAACCAACAATGATAGCCACTCATCCAGAACACACAAAATCACTCCTGCTCCCCTCAAAGAAAGCTAACATCTGCATCCAGTGGAAAAGGTTCTAGAGGAGTGGACACTCAGCAGATATCTTCCGCAGGAAGATGAATACAGGACAATACAATAAGAGGATGATATAATGGGGGTTCAAGATGATGAAAAAGGATCTAGTAAGGAAGATCCTGAAGAAGAACTTCACTGTGATCTTCTGATTGTTGCTGTAAATGGATATCCAAAGGAGGACAATGTGTCACTTACAAGAATTCAATCCAGAAAGAGACCTTCACTAAGGATCACCAGAAGCAAAGCTACTAGGAGTAGCAGTGTCCCACCAATCCATAAAACATCATCCTCATTTCAATGATTAGTACAATCATTTGGAATGCAAGAGGCATCAGAACCTCTGGAGCTATTGAAAGGCTCAGAATTTTGAAACACATCCATAAACTATCCTTTATTGCAGTCTTAGAACCATTCCTTCAAACTCCATCTCTCCACATCAACCACTTCAAAATCTAACTTTCCATGCACCAAGCATCCTCCAATGTTAATAACAAAATCTGGATTTTTTTTGGACAAAGAGTTAACTACCTCAGTGATTGATCATGATGAACAAAAACTCACCTTAGAGATGAGACATGTTGAAAATAACTACCCCTTCTTCCTCACAGTAGTCTATGCCAAATGTACCCCAATTTTGAGAAGACCTCTCTGGGAGGTGTTGAGGCACAAATCTTCCATCTATGACTCTCCATGGTGTGTAATTGGAGATTTCAATGTTATTGCCTCTGTTGAAGCGATAATAGGGGCATCCCATACAAAATGAGCAAGAGTATGGACTTTCTCAGCATGATTAAAGATTGTGGACTGGTCGACATGGGTTTTTATGGTCCTAAATACACATGGTCCAATGGTACAGGGCAAGGCTCTATTTTTTGGAAAAGACTAGCTTGAGGTCTTGTGAATGATCAATGGTTATCTGCATTCCCCTTTACTTCTGTCTCCCATTTAGCTTCAACAGGGTCTGATCACAATCCCATTCTCATGGAAATCAATGTTATACAGGACACTGGCAACAAGTACTTTAGGTTTCTTAACTTCTGGGTGGATAATGTTAACTTCAAACCATTTGTTAAAGACATTTGGGACAAACAAGTGAATGGAGTGCTATGTGGGTATTTCATCAAAAGCTTAAGGCATTCTGCACTGGTCTAAGTAGATGGTCAAGACAAGAATATGGTGACATCTTCCATAAAGCAAAAGAATTTGAAGAACAAGTGAGGGCAACAGAAATGGTTCTGGCTCAGACCAATGAAGAATCTGATAGAATAACACTGCATGATCTCAAATCTCAATACATCAGATACATGAAGTTAGAGGAGAAATTCCTAAAACAAAAACACAACTTCAGTGGTTCGAAGAAGGTGAAGCCAACTATAAATACTTCCACAGTCTTATTAGAGGCAGAAGAAGGAAACCCTATATCCAGAAAATCAAGAATAAGAATGGACAGTGGATCCAAGGTGATGAGGCTATTGGTAAAGCAGCATGTGAATTTTACCAAGACCTTTTCACAAATCCAGGAGGAGCCATCAAGGAAGATATGTTGTCATGCATCCCTTCCATGATCACTCTTGAGGATAATGCTATTCTGTCAGCAGACCCAACCTTACATGAGCTCAAAGAAGTTGTGTTCGCTATAAACCCCACCAGTGCTGCAGAGCCAGATGGTTTCAATGGCAAATTTTACCAATCTTGCTGGGACATCATTAAGGATGATCTGGCAAATGTTGTACTGGCTTTCTTTGGTGGCTCCAGTATGCCAAAATACATGACCAGTGCATGCTTGGTTCTCCTCCCTAAGGTGGAATTTCCAAATTCCCTATCTGAATTCAGACCTATTAGCCTCAGCAATTTCATAAACAAGATCATCTCCAAAGTCATAGGTGCTAGACTTGGGCCTATACTTTCCAAAATTATCTTAGCTAACCAATCATGTTTTGTAAAAGGAAGGAACATTTCCGAGAATATCATGTTTGCTCAGGAAATTGTCCATGGAATCAAGGAACCAAATGAGGGATCCAATGTAGTCATCAAACTAGATATGGCTAAAGCATATGATAGGGTCTCCTGGATTAAAGCAAGGAGATCCCCTTACCCCTTCTTTGTTCATCATTGGGACTGAGCTTCTGTCTATAATGCTTAACACTCTCAATCATAATAAGTTTTTCAATGGTTTTTATATGGAAATAAGGGGCCCTCAAGTCAATCACCTCAGCTTTGCAGATGATATCATCATATTCTCTTCTGGGAAAACATAATCTCTTTAGAAAATCATATGGATATTGAACAACTATGAGGATACTTCTGGCCAATAGATCAATAGGCAAAAAAGTCATTTCATGACCTCCCTGTGTGCATTCCAGTCAACAGTTAGAAGAATCCAAGCAGTCACAGGTTTCTCCAGAAAGCTATCCCCTCTCACTTACCTGAGATGTCCACTGTACACTGGCAAGTTGAAAATCATCCACTTCAACAATATAATCTCCAAAATTGTGGGAAGAATCGGGGGTTGCAATGGAAAAATGCTATCATATGGAGGAAGGGCTACTCTGATAAAGCATGTTCTCCAATCTATGCCAATCTATCTGCTGTCAGTAGTCTCTCCTCCTAAGACAGTCAAGAAACAAATTTAGAAAGCTAGCAGAAAACTTCTTCTGGGGCATGGAAGATAACAAAAGGAAATAACATTGGGCATCATGGCACAAATTATGCTTCCCTATGAATGAAGGGGGTCTGTGATTGAGAACCATAGAAGACATTTGCAAATAAATGGAATACAAACAATGGTGGCACTTCAGATCTACTCAATCCTTGTGGAGTAGCTTCCTTAAAGCCAAGTATTGTCAAAAATCCAATCCCATCTCCAAAAAATGGGATACAGGACAATCACAAGTATGGAAAAGTTTGACGGTCAACAAAAAAGAAGCTAAAAAAAACATCCAATGGAGACTCCATTCTGGAAACTGCAGTTTTTGGTGGGATAACTGGTTGGGGTCAGGCCCCTTAGCAACTCATAGAAATGAAGGAGGCAGACCTGGGAATGTTTCAGTCTCCTATTTTTGGAACAATGGCATTGGAATCTTCAAAGACTCAATGAGAGTGCCCCACCTCACATGATCTATTTTATCACTCAGATCCCTATATTTTTCAACAACAACTTGTAAGATGAAATCATCTGGACCCCTACTACTGATGGTAGGTTCACCTCTGCACCTGCATGGGAATTAATCAGAAAAAAGAAGCAACCCAACCTATCCAATAAGGTGACATGGCACAAAAACGTTTCATTCAAATGGTCCTTTTTCTTGTGGAGAGCTCTCAGAAATAAACTCCCAACTGATGACAGGGTGCTAGTTTTTAGCAATCCTACTGTTTCTAGGTGTGTTTGTTGCTCTGTTCATTCAAGTGAAACAGTAGACCACCTCTTTAGTGTGGGTAACTTTTCCAGAATTGTGTGGAGGAAATTTGGAGGGCTAGTTGGAATTCAAACTGAAGACATGCCACTCAGAATACTTTTGATGAAGTGGTGGTTTCTCAGCAGTCACAATGAAGTACAAAGACTCATCTTAAACACTTTGCCTATCATAATATGTTGGAATTTGTGGAAGAATAGGTGTAGTGCCAAATATGGAGCCAAACCATCCTCCCTGACCAGAGTTTTATTTCCATTAACTCTGACATCAACCTCTTGCTTTGAGCCAACTATCCAAAAATCAAATGGCCCATCAGATGGCAGGATTTATACTCCTTCATTGAGAACCTCCATCACCAAACCATCTCCACCCAGATAGTTTGGAAGAAACCAAGCCATGGCCTTGTAAAGATCAATAGTGATGGGAGTGTACTCACAAACCGAGGAACGATTAGTGCAGGGGTGATTATTAGGGATCATAACTGTGGCTTCATACATGCCTTTGCTGCACCATTAGGGGAAGGTACCAATAACCTTGCAGAAATTGAAGCAACTCTCTTAGGTATCCAATGGTGGTTGAGTAATGGATACTAAGATCCACCTGGAATCAGATTCTGCTCTCCTATTTCAATGGTTAAACAATGGCAAAGGGTTTCCATGGAACATGAATATGAAACTTCAACAACTCTCAAACCTCTGTCATCAATATGAGGAGTTCACATGCTCACACACATATAGAGAAGCCAATTGTCTTGCTGACTCTCTGTCAAAGCTCAGCCATCAATTTTCAACTCCTACCAGTTATAACTCACTCTCCTCATTTCCAAATCAAACAAGAGGTCAGATCCTGTAGGACTCCATAGGCACCCCAGCATTCAGGCATAAGAAGACCAAGAAAATCAAGTTTCCATCACAACAAACTACTACACCTGAAGCAGATTTGGTATTGCTACCACAGATGCTTCTTGACAATTCTAATGGTTATGGTCGACTATGATCAACATAGAGGCACAGTCACAATAGGCCAAATTACCACAGACTATGGCAGCACCAATAACAACAGTTCCTCCCTCCTGTGGAACTGTACAATTATGTCGTTTTTACTAATTCTGTTTGCTCTTTTGCAGGTTTCTCTATCCTATGACCTATCCAGTTTTTTGTCATTATTTCAGGGTGTGGTATTAGTCTTTGTGCTCATTCTCCTGGAATCTCAACAAAGGAAGAATATATGTTATAGAGAGAAGGAGGTTCACTCTATAAGACAAAGAATTGGATCCCACAGATACATGTTTTTTTACTATCGATACAAGAACACAACAACACCCTCTTTCTCTCCCCCAACCCACAGAAACACTCACATAACCAACCAAACACCTACAGACATCAGTAAAGAATCACCCACTCTCATTCATGCTTCATCACTTTACACAAAAACTTGAATGCAGAAAACATTGAACCTCAAGAAAGCATCAAATTCAGAATTCTGGGCAGAAATGCTCAATTTCTACCTAATACTGCTATCTCTTCTGTAGTTTCAATCCTCTTCCTCAAGCTCAACCATTGATATATCTCCAGAGTGTTGTAGTATCACCCATGATGTTCATTCCTCTGGAAATATATCAACTGGATGAAGCACACCACCATTACCATAAAGAAACAGCTCCAACTTTGGTCCTTCATAAGACTCCTTATATCTACACATGTACCTTCCCACATATTGCTCACCTTCTCAACCATAGAAACAACCATCAAACTGTCTGTAGTCAACACAATAACCTGCAAACAGTTGCTCATTCAAAAGCAGAGATACCATCCCTCTTTCCAGACCCCACAAGAACCTGGAAACAGGGTCTTCTTTAACTAACATGTTTGCTATTTTTTGCAGGTACATGGAACTGACTTGGTCAATTGCTGGATTTTTAGTCAGTGGTATCAGCATCTCAGATGCTCATTCTGCTAAAAGTGCATCAATCTTACCAAGTCTGCCAATACAACTCCCAACTAATCTCCACACACACTCACCATTTCTTACCTTCACCATTATGTCAACAACAACTCCAAAGAAATCACTTCCAGGAGATCCCTGTTTCTACTGATTTCATGCAGCAGCAGCATTCACAGCAAAATGCCAAACTTTGCTGCCCTATGCTTCCGCAAAGAAAACACCAACATGATACTTCTCATTCTCCTGTCTCTATGCAGCAGGTCCACTTACAGAAACTTGCCTCTACTTCTACTCTTTAGTCATCAGCTCTAGCTACCATACAATTTTCAGTCAGCAGCTCTCAGAAACAAGAGTCTACCCATGGCAACCTCTTACCTAGCAGTCACCAGCTAGTTGCCATCCATAAGCCTTGGTGGACATTTGCAAGAAAGACAGTGTTCACTCCCTTCTATCAACAATAACAAGCAGCAGCTCTCCAATCCAGTTTATTGGATCCTTTTGATAATTATCTTCAATCTTGCTTTCCTTGAAACCAATGCCAAAGCAGGATAGAAGATAACCCACTCCACTACCACATGTTTTTTGTCATCCCTCCACGGGCCTTTCTACATTTTTGTTAGATGTACGATTTGTAACATAGGGAAGTTGATCTTCCATCTCACTACTTCAGTAGAGTTAGGATCACTTGTGTATTTCAGTATAGTCAACCTAGGTTTACATGACTCTGATTTTGTACATAAAGTTATCTACCACATTTGGATAGATAATTGGTACATCAATATAGGTCTTAGTCATCATAGCATCCAGGGTTCATATAGTTGTCATGTTTGGACAACTAAATTCTCTAACATCACCTTTCTAGAGGTCAGGTCCATTGCCCCCTCCATTGATGTAACTTTTGTTATTTGTATGAAAATTAACCCTAGGCACAATGCCTAGTGGTTCCTTTAAAAAAATAGCTTTTCCTTTACAAATAACCTCTGCTCGGCTCAAATCTAACCAAAATCGACTTAATAACATCAAATAATGCAAGAGAAATCAATTCCAATAAATAAAGCTATTGATGTTTACATAATTCCTCAAAAGTAAATAAAAGTCAACCCGTAGGCCCACCCGGTCAAAACCCGGGTCCAAGGGTAGATTCCGACTACCCATAACACCACGAGTCTATATATGTGTTTTGTTTCAAAATCCGAGTCCATCAACTCTCAAAACTCAAATTCTTATTTTCAAAACATAAACAAAGTTTCTCAAAATTTCATTTTTATTCTCATAATTTTGATGTTAAATCTAATATATAAACATGTAAAATATATGGAAATTGAACAAAATTACTTACCCAATGATTGTAGACAAAAATTCCTCTTCAAAATCTCCTCCTACTGAGTCTAGGGTTACAAAATATGAAAATAAGACCAAAATCCCGTCCTTCAGCTTTTATGTCCAGTCGCAGGTGTCGCAAATGCAAACCCCAAAAATGCGAAGATTTATCCGCAAAAGTGAAACCTTCATAGTACTATTGTCGTCGCAAATGTGACTAATTGTTCGCAAATGCGAACTCTGGACATATAGCAAAAGAGACTGCTTGGTCGCAAAAGCGACCCCCCTCTAGCCTAGGCCAATATCGCAAATGCGATATGCCGGAGTGCACTTCGATGAAGCAAAGAAGAACCCACAAATGCGAGAGTCTCAAATGCGAGATCAGAACACTAGATAAATCCAAGCCTTTTATAAACTCTCTTAAATGCGTCTGAAACTCACCCGAGCCCTCGGGACTCCACACCTGTAATGACTCGACCAATCATTTTGAGCTTTAGCATTCCATTTGGTGGTTTAAGACTTTGAATATATTTATTATATGTATTATGACTTGTATGTATGGTTGTTTCATTATTCAAGTGTTTTGAGGTTGATTTGGAAGAAAGATTCTCGTTTTAGAAGCTTTAAGTTGTAAGAGTTGACCAATGTTTGACTTTTGGTTAAATAGACTCAGAATCGATTTTTAAATATTCTAGTAAGTTTTTATGATGATTTTGGACATGTCCACAATGTTTGGTTAAATTCCAATACGTTTTGGATAAGTTTGGGTTGTATGGTGATTATTTTCGATTTCAGCGTCGATTCGAGCATAAAGGTAACCCTATTGAGCAAACGGTCTTTGATTTAGTTTCTACTAAATCATTATATCCATATAATAATTTTAGAATCATAGAAACTGAAATCATCAAGTTTCGACATTGTATGAGAAATTTATGGTCATTTTACTAAGAATTGAATTGCTAGATTTTTTTAGATTAATTACGAAATTGCCACTGAATTCGTATTTAAAAATTTGCATTATTTCCAAATATTGGAACAAACAATCTCCTTCATAATAGGTCAAACAGAGTGATTCAAAATCCTAACTTCACTGGAATTCCACGAAGAATCCATTGGAGGCGTCAAAAGCGAGTTTTGGAATCTTTTGGCACAAGAAACAAGGCAGAACAACTGGGCATTTTTGGTTATAAATGTTGTTGGAGTTTTTCTCATCTTAAAAGTTTGGGATCGGGAGAATTCAAGGATGTTCTTAAAGTTTCTTCCATGGGTTAAGTATTTTCTACTCAATTTTTATTATATTTCGTGATTCCATCTTCGTTTTTAGCATTTGAATGATGGTTTCAAAAGAGAAATTGGGAGTTTTGTCTAAACTTTCCTAGAGTGATTTTTTTGAGTTTTGAACACCGATTCGGAGTCGGGCCCGAGTTTGATTTTTTGGTTGACTTTGGGTAAATGTATAAAGATTCAACCTATATCGATTGGGTTTGCTTCCTATGACATTATTTGATGATTTTGAGTTGCTTTTGGCTAGTTTTGTGATGTTTGGAGGATGATTTGAGCGGAATGACGCTTCTAGTGTATTGATTGGGCTTGTTTGAGGTAAATATCTTGCCTAAATTTGTGTGAGGGAAACTACCCCTTAGGATTTAGGTTTGTTATGCTATTTGTGTTATGTGAAGGCCATGTATGCAAGGTGACAAGTGGGTACACGGACTAAATGTGGTGGTTGATTGGTTTAGATTATCTAGACTCTTTCCATGCCTTTAATTGAATTGTCATAACATGTTATATCTCTCATAGTTAATCTACTCTTACATGCTCTATTTGACGTTAGAACTTGTTCTACCTCTTACTTGTTATTTTGCTCTTATATTTTTTAGTTAAAGTTAATGCCTTCCTTATTGTCTTATTACCTCTTAATTGTTGAATCACTTTTAATTGAAGTTATTATTTCATGGAACATCATCTTGTTGAGTTATTGGTGTTGAAGTTGTAATAGTTGTTATCACATTGAGGCGAAGTTGTTAATTGTTGAGATACCTTTTCTTGTTGAGCATTCCCATTCATATTGTTATCGCTGAAATCCTTGTACACATTTGTTGAATCATGGGCTATTTGTTGTGAAAATATTGGTGTTGTTGACTTTGTGGCAAGTTGTATCATATGGTCACATGTGGTGCGAGTTGTGATTTTGTTGTGATATTTATACACATGCGGTGGTATAAGGCTAGGGGTTGATATGCATGCGGTGAGATAAAGTGGGATTGATACGCGTGTTGCTAGTAGGAAAACTACTTGAAGCCACACGGTGAGATAAGGTAAGCTGAAATGCGTGTAGCTATTTTTGGAAAAATATGATTTTCAAAACTAAATGTAAGGCTTACGCAGTGATATAAGGAAAGATTGTGATTGAAATTATGAAATGTGAATAAGAGGCGGTACCTCGGTTGCGATTTTTATTGTACATTCCATGTTGGAACAACTTGTTGATTTGAACGATCATTGTTCTTCCTTCAATCATTCATCTGCATTTTGATTGTGTTTGGTTATTCATTGTTATCTTGGTGTTGGAACGATTGTGGTTTCTTGTGTGAGTCATGCATTCTACGTGATTTGTTGTGTTGATTTAATATGCCAATATGTGCCTCCGTTATAACTTGGTGAATTGATTGTTAATGTGAATATAATTGCATGTAGTCATTATATCATATTTTGTTGAGTTATTGAAACATAATGGTTTAATTAAAAGAATTATTAACATACTTTATTCTATGTTCCTCTTAATATAGAACTCGTTATCTCACTCGGTACCTTATTATTCTAAATGGTTATCGCATTTTCACTATAATTGGGTTCTCAAATTATACTCATCACCCTATTAGATGTTTACCTTACTTAAAATTATTATCATGTTTTTCCTTAACAAATTCTATATTTAATTCGTTAATTTAACTTATGCCTTGCCTTGTTTAGAAATGATACTTTTACTCAACTTTATTGATTTCTAAACTAACCCACCCATCATATACTCTGTTTCATACAAATTGTATATTATTTAACTTTACTTGATTTCTAGAATAAACTCATTATTTCATTTGACACTTTACTCAAGATTGTTATTATATTTTATGGTGTCTAAATATATCTTTCGTTCATCTAAATTAGTATTTATCACAGTTGCAAAGTACATGGTAGCACGTGGGCTTTGCCGTGCGAAGGTGATTGTTATTGTGGGCATGAGGTGCCATATGTGTAAGATTTGGAAATTATGTTCCATGACTTGTGGTTTATGAGGTTCGCTGTAAGTCCATGTGTCAGGAGCAATTTGATTATTTGAGTTGTCATCCGTTTTTCCTTATTTGTGTTCATTTACATCTCATCGGTGTTCTGATTATGTTGTTTCTTTATTACTCGTTTATTACTTGCTCCCATTTATGTTTCTATTAATTCATTGTTGGTGGTATATCAATAGTTTTCCGCCGTTGGTCTTACATTGATGTTCTTTCCATTGTTAGCTAATTGGTGTCTTGACCTGGCCTCGTCACTACTATACCGAGGTTAGGCTTGATACTTACTGAATATCGTTGTGGTGCACTCATGCTACGCTTCTGCACATTTTTCTGCAGATCCAGGTATTCTAACTGTGTTGTTGAAGGTCGCATCTGTGCGTCCAAAGACTTCAAGGTATACATGCTTGATGTTTGAAGGCCTCGGAGTCACCATCTTACTTCATTATGCTACTGTCAAATTATAATTCAAAATAGTATTGAGTTTAGAAATTCTAATGTGTTTCAGTAGTGCTTATGACTCCGTACTACCGACTTTGGGAAATGTATAACTATTCGCCACTTGTGGCTATGTATGTCATTTAATGGTTTATGATAAATGAATAAATAGTTCAATTATGTTATGAAATCAGCAGGTGTTAGGCTTACATTGTCTTAGAGACTAGGTGCCATCACGACATCCTAAGGTGGGAAATTGAGGTTGTGATAACACCAAACATCAATGCAAGTCTAAAAACATAACACGAACTCGGTCGCGCAATCAAATCATCAAAATAACATCTGAAACTATGAATCGGACCTCCAAAACACATGAAACCAACAATGAAACTCAAGAATTTCTAAAAACACAACCGCACGTCCGATTCCTATCAAATCAACTCAAAATGATACCATACTTTGAAAAAGAGTTCCAAATAATAAAATGGACCTATTCCAAGTCCCGAAACAGAAATCCAAATATGATTTCTATGAAGTCAACTAACGGTCAAACTTCTAAACTTCAAGTTGCCAATTTCGGCAAAACAACACAAATCAACCTATGAGCCTCCAATTCGATTTCGGACATACGTTCAAGTACAGTATTATGATACGAACCTAGGAGCCATCAAAATACCGTTCTGGAGTTATTTCCACAAAAGTCATACCTCGGTCAATATTTTCAGCTTAAGCTTCTAAAGTAAGAATCACTCCTCTAAACACATCTTGAAACATCCGAAAATCAAATCCGACCATGCACACAAGTCATGTTACACAATATAAAGCCACTCAAGACCCTTAAACCTGAACAGATCTCTAAAGCACAAAAACATTGGTCGAGTCATTACATGAACAAAGATACATTAGTACCTTAAGTGAATACCGTATTGCTACTATACTAATGACTAGTTTCCCTAGTAAGGAATGGATAGTTGACTCTGGTGCGACTCATCACATAGATGTTTCCTCGGATATATTACACTCTAAAACAGAGTTGAAAACTGGTATAGATCAAGTTCACTTACCCACTAATAAAAACAATATTTCCCACATTGGTAGTGCAACTTTCCTTAAGGAAATGGAAGTAAAAATGTGCTTTATATACCTAACTTCAAATTTAATTTGTTATCTGTGTCAAAGCTCACAAAGGAACTCAGTTGCTCTGTCTATTTCTATCATGATTTTTGTGCATTTCAGGACCTTCAGAGTGATAGGGTAAAGAGGATTGTTAAATAAGAATGAGGCTTCTAAGTGGTGAAGGATGAGCACATAACTAAAGTTCTAAAGCACGCATCAGCTGCAGCAGTTCAACGGCCTGAATTTGATGGAGATCTTTGGCATAAGAGACTAGGTCACACTTATGTTAGTACAATAAAAACATAGAGCTATTTTAGCATAATAAACTAGATTTTGATATGAATAATGACTACTATGTCTGTCCCCTAGCTAAGGAGAATAGGCTAGTTTTCTCTATAAGTATTTTAAGGAATACCAGCCCTTTACTACTCTTACATAGTTTGGGGACCATAATGATCATTCAAGATACACTTGGTATATTTACTGCAATTGAAGAGTGATGTAATTGTGGTGTTGTAAAAGTTTCTTTCCATGTTAAGAACACAATTTGGAGGAACAATCAAAATTTTTAGAACTGATAATGTAGGAGAATTCTTCAATAAATAATGTTAATGAGTTGTTTGATTTTTATGGTATTCTAATAAAAGCAACTGTGCATATACTCCCCAACAGAATGGGGTAATAGAAAGAAAACACAGATATATTCTTGACATAAAAAGAGCCTTAAAATTCAAGACTAGTGTGCTAACCAAATACTGGGGAGAGAGCATTACTATTGTTGTATACATTATCAGTAGGCCCCCTTCTGTAATTCTGCATGGTAAAACACCTTATGAGCTTCACTTGAGCACTCGAGTTTTTTGATGCCTGTGCTATGCAGCCACCATGGTCCATGAAAACAAGTTCTGAGCCAGAGCCAAACTTGCAGTGCACCTTGGGTACTCAGAAACAAAAAAAGGATACAAGCTTATGGATCTTGCAAGTAACCAATTCTTTGTATGCAGGGATGTTGTGTGCAAAGAGCATCTGTTCCTTTTTGCTAAATCTTCTTCCTCACATCATGTCATGGCTCCTGCTAGGGGGAGTGTGTCATTTTATCATGAACCATTACAGGGAACTGAAAATCATGTACTTGAAGTTGAAGTTGGTGAGGCTGATCAAACTGGTGAAGCTAGTCTTGAACAAACTGGTGAGGATGATCAAGTTGGTGAAGCTGATCCAGAACAAGCTGATGAAGAAGATGCTGCACATGCTGATGAAGTAGATGCTGAAGCAATGAACCTCTGTATGCTTAACATATAGAACCTACACTTAAAAATGCACAAATGGTATCAGTAGATATGCAATATCATGGAATTACATCTGATTCTACCTTTGAATCTTTGGAACCCAGAGGTCAAGAACCAACAGGGTATGGAAGAAGCACCAAAGAACCTTTATGGTTACATGATTATGTCACAAAGAAGAAGGCACATGGAGTGACATTGTACCCCCTTTCAGACTACCTATCATATAAGAAGATTTCAATGAAGCGTAAGAGCTTTCTGGAAAAAATCTCAGCACTCACAGAGCCTCAGAGTTTTACAGAAGCTTCAAGGGAAAAGATGGGTTGAGGCAATGCAACTGGAAGTCAAGGAATTGGAGGATAACAAAATATGGGAAATAGTGGACCTTTCTAAAGGAAAAACATAATTGGATTAAAATAGGTATACAAGATAAAGTATAAAGTTAATGGGGATATTGAAAGGTTCAAGCTAGGCTAGTGGCAAAGGGATATAACTAGAAAGAGGGCATGGACTACCATGGTACCTTCTCATCAGTTGCCAAGATGGTAAATGTGAGGTCAGTCATTGCAGTAGCAACATCTAAAGGTTGGAATGTGTACCAAATGGATGTGTATAATGCATTTCTACAAGGAGACTTGTATGAGGAAGTGTATATGAAGATGCCCTAGGGTTTTAGAAGACGGGGGGAGACAAAGTTGTGCAAGTTAGTAAAGTCCTTTTATGGGCTAAAACACGCTTCGAGATAGTGGAATATCTCACTGAGGTACTTCTTGAGGCAGGATATACTAAATGTCTGTATGATTATTCATTGTTTACTAAGAAAGGGAGAGAACTTTGTGGATGTTCTTGTATATTTAGATGACTTGCTCATCATAAGAAGTAATGAGCAGTTCATTCAAGAGACAAAAGATGTTCTAAATCAAAGGTTAAAAGTGAAAGATCTTGGAGAGTTAAGGTACTTATTCGGAATAGAAGTGATGAGATCCAATAGGGGCATTCTATTGACCCAAAGGAAGTATGCACCATAATTGATCTTTGATTTAGGGTTGGGAGCTACTAAGACAGTGTTCACTCAGATAGACATGAGTTAGAAGTTTACTTCAGCTGAATTTTATGAACATGTTGGAGTATCTGGAGATGAATTGTTGAAATATGTTGCAACTTATCAAAGATTAATTGGGAAATTGATATATCTGACTATCACAAGGCCACATATAATATTTTTTGTGCAGATATTAACTCAATTTATGCAGTCACCTAAGCAGTCTCATTGGGAAGCAACAGTAAGAGTTGTGAGATACATCAAGCAAAGACAGGGATGGGAATTTTACTGAGTAGTAAAAGTGCAAACACCTAATACTAGGAGATTAGTAACTGGCTATTTGTGAAGTTTGGTGAATCATTGGTGTCATGGAAATTAAAGAAGCAGCAGACAGGTGTCCAGAAGCTCAGCAGAAGCATAATATAGAAGTCTTGCGACAACCACTGCAGAAATAGTATGACTGCTAGAGTTGTTCACAGAGCTTTTTATTTTAGTTGCACAACCTGTGAATGTGTTTTATGATAGTAAAGATGCCTTACAGATTGCATCCAATCACATATTTCATGAAAGGATTAAATATATAAAAATTGATTGCCACTTTGTAATAGAAAAGATTAAGGATGTGAAGATCAAGACTCATCACATTGGTACCAAGGATGAACATGAAGACTTATTGGCTAAAGGGATTGAGAGAGTTCAACATAAATATTTGTTGAGCAAGCTTGGAGTTCTTAATATCTTTCACCCTCCAGCTTGAGAGGGAGTGTGAGAATAGCAAGTAGTTGGCCAGCTGTCTCTGAGATTGTTAGCCAGCTGCCAACAGTTGGTTGTGGTATTTATAGTTAGTTGGCATTAAAGGATTGGGAAGGTTAATTTAGTAGAGGTTAGATAATTGTAAATATAGATACATTTTACATTTTATTTGATATCCAATAAATAGTACTAGAAATTCTCTTCCAATATTTCTCTCTCTAAACTCATCTTCTATCAAACTTAGTTCTGCTATTTCACCTCCATTAATGGAGGACGAGCTGTAAATCAACCCAACTCAACTCACACAACAAAGCTTTTGGAATGATATGACCATTTACAATTTGAATTTAGGTAAATTCCCCTACTCATTTTACTGTTTTCTTTTTCAATTACTTTTCTTACATATTTTCCTATGTGGCAATACAGAAGCCTACCTTTGCAAACTCACCATATGAAAGGACCTGTTTGTAAATCAAAACCATACACTTTTTTCCCTCTACAATAGAATAACTTTACCGAAAATAAAACCCTTCCTCTTTGTTTGGAAACTCTTCTTGTCGATTTCAATGGGAAAAAAATGTTGCCTTCTAAATTCTCCATCTTTCTTGTGTTTTCTATTCCTTTTTGTTCTGCTTTGTTCTAAGATCCTTATTTTTTCTTGTCATTCTATTGATTTTTATAATTCTTCTTTCTTTTGTTAACCAAATCACAAGAGATGTCGATGGAAGCTATTCCCGATGATACTGCTTCTAGGTCGGGGTCCAACCGAGATAAGGTTAAGTCACATAAAGGTGAAGAGGAAAACATGGAGGAGGAGACTAACGATGAAAAATAAATGGAATGTGATGATAAGGATGAGTCAGATAAATATAGTGTAGATGTAACGACCCGACCCGACCGGTCATTTTGAGAACTAGCATCCCGTTTGGTGGCCTGATGTAACGACCCAGCTGGTCGTTACGAGAGTTATAAAAAAGTTTCCCCCATGTATGCTTGTTTTACGCGTTACATATTTATTATGTCTTGACGGGTTGGTTGGCTCGGGTCCAGAGTGGTTTCGGAGTGAACTGAGACACTTAGTCTCTTAATTGGAAGCTTAAACTGGAAAAGTCGACCGGATGTCTACTTGTATGTAAATGACCTCGGATTTGAATTTTGATGTTTCTATTAGCTCTGTTAGGTTATTTTGTACTTAGGAGCGCGTTTGGACTGTGATTTGAAGGTCCGTAGTAGAATTAGGCTCGAATTGGCGAAAGTTGGAATTTTGGTGATTTTGGCCGGCAATGGAAATTTTGATATCGGGTTCGGATTGGATTTCCGAAAGTTGGAGTAGGTTTGTGGTATCATTTTTTACTTGTGTGTAAAATTTGAGTTCAATCGGACGTGGTTTGGTAGGTTTAGGCGTGCAGAATTTAGAAATTTCGAAGTTCATTGGGTCTGAATCTGTGGGTAATTCGTGTTTTTGATGTTGTTTGAGGTGATTTGAGGATTCAAATAAGTTCGTATGGTGTTTTGGTACTTGTTGTTATATTTGGTTAAGGTCCCGAGGGCCTCGAGAGAGTTTAGGGTGGTTAACGGATCATTTTTGGACTTTGGTTGATGGCTGATATCTGCTGGTGTGATTCTTCTGGTTTCCTTCATTTGTCAAAATCGAGGTCATGATTGAGGCCATGATCAAGGGCAGAATCGAGAGGGCAAGACCGAGGGCAGGACCAATGGTGTTCTATTTGATCTATTTGACCAGCTTCAGGGAGCGAGGGTGTTCTCCAAGATTTATTTGAGGTCAGGGTATCACCAGCTAAAGATTCTGGATTCAGATATTCTTAAGACAACTTTCAGGACCCGATATGGATATTATGAGTTCCTTGTGATGTCTTTTGGGCTGACCAACACCCCAACAACGTTCATGCATTTGATGAACAGTGTGTTTCATCCTTATTTGGACTTGTTCGTTATTGTATTCATTGATGACATCCTGGTGTACTCTCATTGCCAGAAGGAGCATGCCCAGCATTTGAGGATTGTGTTGCAGAGATTGAGGGAGGAAAAGTTTATGCAAAGTTCTCCAAGTGTGAGTTTTGGCTCAGTTCAGTGGCATTCTTGGGGAACATGGTGTCCAGTGAGGGTATTCAGGTGGATCCGAAGAAGATAGAGGCGGTGCAGAGTTGGCCCAGATTGTCCTCAGCCACAGAGATTAGGAGCTTTCTTGGTTTGGCGGGCTATTACTATCATTTTGTGGAGGGTTCTCATCTATTTCATCACCCTTGACCAAATTGACGCAAAAGGGTGCTCTATTCAGGTGGTCGGATGAGTGCGAGGAGATATTTTAGAAGCTCAAGACCACTTTGACCACGACTCCAGTTCTAGTTCTGGCATCAGCTTCTGGTTCTTACACAATGTATAGTGATGCCTCACGGATAAGTATTGGATGTGTTTTGATGCAGTAGGGTAGAGTGATTGCTTATGACTCACGCCAGTTGAAGACTCATGAGAAGAACTATCCTATCCATGATCTTGAGTTAGCCGCTATTGTTCACGCCTTGAAGATTTAGCGGCACTATTTGTAAGAGGTTCATTGTGAGATCTACATTGATAACCGGAGTTTGCAGCATTAGTTCAAGAAGAAGGATCTTAACTTGCGTCAGCGAAGATGGTTGGAGCTTCTTAAGGACTATGATATCACTATTCTGTATCACCCGAGAAAGGCCAAGTGGTGGCCGATGCCTTGAGTAGGAAGGTAGTGAGTATGGGAAATATTTCATTCATTCCTATTAGGGAGAGACTTCTTGCAGTTGATGTTCAGGATTTGGTCAACCAGTTCGTGAGGTTGGATATTTTGGAGCCCAGACGGGTTCTAGCTTGTGTGGTTTCTCGGTCTTCCTTATTTGATCGCATCAGAGAGTGCCAGTATGATGAACCTCAAACTCTCAGAACGACCGGCCGGGTCGTTACATTCTCCCCCTCTTAAACAAATGTTCGTCCCCGAACCGGTCTAGAAACATACCTGGAGTCTCAAACAAGTGAGGGTATCGGCTCCGCATCTCCCGCTCAATCTCCCAGGTGGCCTCCTCCACCGGCTGCTGTTGGTTGATTCCCCAATGCACACGCAAGTGTACGTGGTCGACAAGTAATACAGGAATTTAAGTCCGGATATCGT
>ML398639.1:0-112199 GCA_005239525.1 Nicotiana knightiana | reverse complement strand
AAACTCCATTAAGCACATAACAAGTGTAATTTTATCATTAATGCGCATAAAATGTAAGGTATATCACATGTTAAACTATGCAATTTAGTCTCGCATCACTCAGCATGGTCGATTTTGATGTGATATTGGGCATGGATTGGTTATCTCTATGTCATGTCGTTCTTGATTGTCACGCTAAGACCGTGACCTTAGTTATGCCCGGATGTCCGAGGAGAGTGGAGAGGTTCTTCTGATTATGTGCCTAGCAGGGTAATTTCCTACCTGGAGGCTCAGCGTATGGTTGAGAAGGGGTCTTTATTATATCTGGCTTTTGTGAGGGATGTCAGTGGTGAGACTCCCGTTATTGATTTGGTTCCTGTGGTTCGTGACTTTTCGGACGTGTTTCCTGCAGACCTGCCAGGCATGCCACCTAACAGGGACATTGATTTTGGTATTGACCTAGTGCCAAGCATTCAGCCTATTTCTATTCCACCTTATCGTATGGCACCAGCGGAGCTAAAGGAATTAAAGGAGCAGCTTCAGGAACTCCTAGATAAGGGGTTCATTCGGCCTAGTGTGTCACCTTGGGGTGCACCGGTGTTGTTTGTAAAGAACAAAGATGGTTCTATGCGTATGTATATTGATTATTGGCAGCAGAACAGAGTTACCGTCCAGAATCTGTATCCGTTTCCTTGTATAAATGACTTGTTTGATCAGTTGCAGGGTGCCAGGGTATTTTCTAAGATTGATTTGCGTTCCGGCTATCATCACTTGAAGATTCAGGGGCCAGACATCCCAAAGACTGCTTTCAAGACTAGATATGGTCATTATGAGTTTCTGGTTATGTCGTTCGGGCTGACCAATGCCCCAGCATCCTTTATGCACTTGATGCACAGTGTATTCCGGCCTTATTTGGATTCTTTCGTCATCGTGTTCATTGACGATATCTTGGTGTATTCTCGATCTCAGGAGGATCATGAGCAACATTTGAGAGTTGTGCTTCAGACCTTGAGAGAGAAGACATTGTATGCAAAATTTTCGAAGTGTGAGTTCTGGCATGATTCAGTAGCATTCTTGGGGCACGTGGTGTCCAATGAGGGTATTCAGGTTGATCCGAAGAAGGTAGAGGCGGTGCAGAGTTAGCCTAGACTGTCGTCAGCTACTGAGATTCGTAGTTTCCTTGGTTTGGCAGCGTACTATCGTCGTTTCATCGAAGGATTTTCATCTATTGTAGCACTTATGACCAGACTAACTCAGAAGGGTGCTCAGTTCAGGTGGACTGACGAGTGTGAGGAGAGCTTTCAGAAGCTCAAGTCAGCTTTGACTACAGCTCCGGTATTTATTTTGCCTATGGGTTCAGGTTCTTATACAGTTTACTGTGATGCCTCGAGAGTTGGGCTTGGAGCGGTTTTGATGCAGGATAGTAGGGTGATTGCCTACGCGTCCAAACAGTTGAAGGTTTACGAGAAGAATTATCCAGTGCATGATCTTGAGCTAGCAGCTATTGTCCACGCCTTGAAGATTTGGCGGCATTATTTGTATGGAATGCATTATGAGATTTTCACTGATCACGTAGTTTGCAGCATCTGCTTAAGCAGAAGGATCTGAACTTGCGTCAGAGGAGGTGGTTGGAGCTTCTCAAGGACTATGAACTCACTATCTTATATCATCCGGGGAAGGCCAATGTAGTGGCTGATGCCCTGAGTCGCATGGCAGAGAGTTTGGGGAGTCTAGCCTACCTTCCAATAGCAGAGCGACCTTTAGCACTTGATGTTCAGACTTTAGCAGGTCAGTTAGTGAGATTGGATCTATCAGAGCCTCTGCGGGTATTGGCTTGTGTAGCCTCCATGTCTTCTCTTTATGATCAGATTAGAGCACACCAGTATGATGATCCATATTTGCTTGTTCTTCAGGACAGGGTCCATCACGGTGATGCAAGGGATGTGGTTATTGGTGATGATGGGGTCATGAGGATGCAAGGCCGAATTTGCATGCCCAATGTGGATGGGCTCCGAGATTTGATTCTAGCTGAGGCCCATAGTTCACGGTATTCCATCCATCCGGGTGTCGCGAAGATGAATCAGGATCTGAGACAGCATTATTGGTAGAGGTGGATAAAGAGAGATATTGTTGAGTTTGTGGCTCGGTGTCTCAACTATCAGCAGGTCAAGTATGAGCACCAGAGACCAGATAGATTGCTTTAGAGATTTAATATTACGGAGTGGAAGTTGGAGCGAATCACCATGGACTTCGTAGTTGGACTCCCACGGACTTCGAGGAAGTTTGATACTATATGGATTATTGTGGATCGACTGACCAAGTCCGCGCACTTCATTCCTGTTGGTACTACTTATTCTTCGGAGCGGTTAGCTGAGATTTATATCAGAGAGATTGTCCGATTGCATCGGGTTCTAGTTTCTATCATTTCTGACATAGGTACTCAGTTTTAGAGAGCCCTACAGAAAGAGTTAGGTACTCAGGTTGAGTTGAGCACATCATTTCATCCTCAGACTGACAGGCAGTCGGAGCGTACTATTCAAATTTTGGAGGATATGTTGCGCGCATGTGTCATTGATTTCAGGGTTTCATGGAACCAGTTTATGCCACTCACGGAGTTTGTATATAATAATAGTTATCAATCGAGTATCCAAATAGCTCTGTATGAGGCTTTATATGGTAGGAGTTGTAGATCTCCGGCTGGTTGGTTTGAGTTGGGCGAGGCTAGGCTATTGGGCACAGACTTGGTTCAGGATGCGTTGGGCAAGGTGAAATTAATTCAGGAGTGGCTTCGCACGGCGCAGTCTAGGCAGAAGAGTTGTGTGGAGAAGGTCTGAGATGTGTCTTTCATGGTTAGGGAGAAGGTACTGCTGAAGGTGTCACCCATGAAGGGTGTTATGAGGTTCGGGAAGAGGGGAAAGCTGAGTCCCCGATTTATTGGGCCTTTTGAGGTGCTTCAGAGGGTTGGGGAGGTGGCTTATAGACTTTCCATGCCTCCTAGCTTATTGAGTAATCATCCGGTGTTCCATGTTTCGAAGCTCCAGAAGTATGTTGGTGACCCATCTCATATTTTGGACTTCAGCACGGTTCAGCTCGAGGGTGATATGTCATATGAGGTAGAGCCAGTGGCTATTTTGGGAGACCGAGCGGGAGATGTGGAGCAAATATCCTCACTTATTCGAGACTCCAAGTATGTTTCTAGACCCGTTCGAGGACGAACGTTTGTTTAAGAAGGGGAAGATGTAACGACCCGACAGGTCATTTCGTGAGATTAGCCCTGTTTCTCCCATTTCTGATTTATCATACATTGCTTAGCCTATTTATGTTGTGTTGGGTCGGTTGGTTCGGGTTCGGAGTGGTTGTGGTGAGATCTAAGACAGTTAGTCTCTTAAAGTAGCTTAATAGTTAAAAAGTCAAACTAGGAGTTGACTTATTGGTAAACGATCTCCGGATGTACATTTTATAGCTCAGATAGCTTCGTTAGGTGATTTGGGACATAGGACTGTGTTCGAAATGAAGTTTTGATGTCCGGTGTAGAATTAGGCTTGAATTGGCGAAAGTTAGTTTTTGGCGATTTTCGGTCGGTAGTGGAAAATATGCTATAGGGGTCGGAATGGAATTTCGACAGTTGGAGTAGGTTCTTAATTTCATTTTGGGTACGCGTGCAAATTTCCAGGTCAATCAGATGTGTTTTGGTTGGTTTCGGCATCATTGGTGAGATTTAGAAGTTTCAAACTCATAGGCTTGAATTTGATGTAATTTTGGTGTTTATATGTTGTTTTTGGTGTTTTGAAGGCTTGACTATGTTTGAATGATGCTATGGGGTGTGTTGGTATGCTTTGTTGGGGCCCCGAGGGGCTCGGGATTGATTTCAGATGGTTAACGGAGGGTTGGACTTAGGAATTTGCAGCAAAATAGCTGCTGGTGTGAAATTACTGGTGTGGCCGCAGCTGCGGATGGAGAGTCGCAGGTGCGATGCCGCATGTGCGAAAGGACGCTAGGCAGGAGAAATTCACAGGTGCGAAGCATGGGATGCACCTGCGAAGCCGCAGGTGCGGAAAGGGACTCACAGGTGCGAAGTTTGGATTGTTAGTGGGTTTTCGGAGGTGCGCACCTAGGACCGCAGGTACGGGTCCGCAAGTGCGAAGAATTGTCTGCATGCACGGATTAACTGGGCAGAACACTATAAAAAGGTGCCTCCGTGAATATTTTGTCATTTCTTCCATTGTTGCATGGGGGTTTTGAGAGCAAATTGAAGAAAGAATTCAAGGGTCTTCAGTGGAGGTAAGTTTCCCGGATTAAAAACTCGTTTCTATGTTATTTTGTGACGGATTAGGCTCTTAATTTGAAGAATTAAAGTAGAAAAAGATGGGGAAAATAGGGAGGAAATTTGGAAATTCTTTTGGTGATTTGAGTGGACAATTATGGTCCGATTGTGGAGTTTTTGGTATGTATAGAATCGTGGAAGGATGAGGATTCTAGTGATGTAAATTTTATTGAATTTCGAGACGTGTGCCCATGGCTCGGATTTGGCTAAATTTCGAGAATTGTGTTAAAATTTATATCTTTCGAATGGGTTTTGTTCTGTTAGCGTGTATTGATGATGTTAATCTGATTTGATTATATTCGGAGCATTTGGGAGCCAATTCGAAGGGCAAGCGCATAGCGGAGTAGCTTTTGGGATGTTTTGAGGTAAGTAACGATTGTAACTCTAAACATGAGGGTATGACACCCCGTTATTTTATATTATGTTGATAAACGAGGTGACACTCATGCTAGGTGACGAGCGTGGGGCGTTCACCGATAGGGATTGTGACTTGTTCCATCCTGTAGCGACTATTAAGCCATGTATTCGATTTGAAACCTTACGATAATCCTGTTTAGACCCTCAGGGGTATTTTCTATGTAGGGGGCCTTGTGCCGATCTGTTTAGACCCTCAGGGGTATTTTCCATGTTGGGGGCCTTGTGCCGACCTGTTTAGACCCTCAGGGGGTACTTTTACACTATTCGAGCACTATCCTGATAGAACATCTGTGAACTCAGTCATGTTTTCCTACTTGTTATTTTTACTGTTATTACACTGCTTTGAAAACTCTGAGAGGTATTTTGGGCTAAGTCCCGTGAGCTGAGATAAATTGCCCGAGTGGCTTGTGAGGATGACTGGGTCAGGCTGAGAGCTGATTATGTGAGGATAGTTATGGATTGGGTTGCACGCCGCAGCAATATATATGTCCAGGCCGAGAGCCGAGTATGTGAGGATAGTTATGGATCGGGCTGCACGCCGCAGCAATGTATATGTTATATATTACATATAGATCGAGCTGCACGTCGCAATAATATAGATTATATATATATATATATATATGGATCGGGTTGCACGCCGCAGTAATGTACATATTGGATCGGACTGCACGCCGCAGCAGATATAGCGCTTGGGCTGAAGGAACCCTTACAGGGGTCTGTACACCCCCAGTGAGTGCAGTCGACTATTATATGGATTGGGTTGCACGCCACAGCATATGTTATATATGGATCGGGATGCATGCCGCAACAATATAAATATATATATATATATATATATATATATATATAGTGGAGCGGGCTGCCTGCCGCAGTAGTTGTGTGTGTTCATGGTACTTGTTGAGTACGAGTGTTAAGTAAGAGCATGAAATACTAATGGTGGAGTCACGAGTGACTGAGAGGCTTACCCGAGAGGCTTTATTGTGAGTGATACTGTGCCGGAGGGGCTTATATCTTATGAAAGTGATGTTTTCATTCTTCTTTACACTAAGCCTCTAATAATAAATGTTGGATAAATATTTTTATACGAGATTTTTAATTGGAAATCGGAGTTTTATGAAAAATTCAGAATTGTAGATTCCTGACTTAATTTATTCATTTCCGTTGTTATTCACTATATGGATTTGCATGATTTAAATGCTCGTCACTACACTCAAGTTTTTAGTTACTTTGATTACTTACTGAGTTGGCGTACTCACGTTACTCCCTGCACCTCTGTGTCCAGATCCAGTTACCGGACCATCTCATTAGTTGATTTTCGAACGAGCTTGGAGTTGTTCGAGGATTGAGGTAGCTGCTCAGCGTCCCCAGCTCACCTCATTTCCTTCCCTCAGATCATAGTTTCTTTTTGGGTCTTTTGCACCTCAGACTTGTGTTGTAGCAAGTCACTATGTTGTACCTTTTATTTTCAGTCTTAGATGCTCGTGACAGTTTACTCTAGGTTTTGGGAAAGTGTGTATTTTTTTTCATCTCATTGTGATATTTTAAAATCTTCTAAATTTTGGGAAATTATGAAATATATTGATAATCTGAAATGGTTGGCTAGCCTAGTTCCATGATAGGAGCCATCACGGCCGGCTTAGGATTTGGGGTCGTGACAATAAGTCAACATCCCAGAACCCTAGCATAGTTCATATGGTTCTCTTTATCAAACCCATTTACTATTCTCCCAAAAACTCATCAATTCATAGCTATAAATTATTAGGGAGTAGAAACATTACCTTTTTGACATTCAATCCTCTTGAATTTGAGTTCTAAGGTTTCTTTTCTCAACAATGGTGTCTCAATCGAATATCTAATTTGAAGGATTTGCAAATATTAATAAGGTATTGGACAATTGAAATTAACTTAGAATCATCATTAGAACTTACCTTGGATGATTGAGGGACCTTGGGTAATTTGGGTTCTCGAGAGATCTTCTTTCTAGAGTAAGTTTCCGTGTTTGGGGTATGGGGGACGAGGTAGTGCTTTTAAATAGGTGGACACATCCCAAAATTGAGAAGAAAATAAAAGTAGCTCAGATGAACAACATCGACACGGGGCATCATCAGGGTCGCCAATATAATTGTGCAAGGCGCCAAAACTATAGTGCTTTGCATTGTATAGGGCACTGAGATTAATGCCTTGGACAATGCCTTGCACTATCTGGGGTGCTGAGGTTGATTCCTTGGGCAGTTCCTTGCACTGTCCATGGCCATAGGACAGACCTCCCATAAACTTAGTGTATTCTGTTGAGTTTTATGCATATCACTCTCTGTCTTGATTCTAACACAATTTGTTTCCACCCATACTCATCCCGATAGGACTTCACATGTCTAAAAGGTCACATTAATACTCATTTAACACATACACAACTAATCCAAATTTCTGGAATGTTACAACTACGGGGGTTTTCAAGCCCACGCGTACAACCGCAAATCACCTGTATAGCCATACCACACTGAAGGAACTGATCGTTTCCACAACCATGCTGATTCAAAGACTCAACTTCATTTGATTTACTCTTGACCTGCCATCAAAATAATAGCTCTATGCAACCACACAACAGACCTCAAACAACACTCATCTCGAGTGACCCAAATCATGAGACCACGTCGTCTCAATACACATAAGCCATCCCATACCCGCATGCACTCATAAATATCTCCAACTGACATACCTATTCTGTAATACCTTATACGAATCCGAAGTTATTTCCTTTCCATCTTCCTAACACCGCACCGCAAACCCAAATAACATAGAAATTCTCCACGTACCCTTCATACTTTGTCGCAAAACCCAAATCCTCATCCACATAACGAGCCCAAAAATCCTTAAGTACCACCCCTTAAATCTCGAATACACTACTACCATTATTGAGAGTCTCCCACTCTAATCCAGTCACGATTATATAACTGAACTCTGGTGCTCTGCCAGCACCCGAACATTTCCGAATGAGCAACTAGATGAATACTTTTCCTTGCACATCACCACCACAAGAAGCATAAACTCAGATTCATCCAAAAATCTGCACATGAATCGATAAGGCAAAATGTAGCGCACATTCATCAAGACTTTTTCCCGAATTACCCTTGATGTTTTCTTTCCTTAGTCATAACTAATCCACCAATGAACCGATAACCTGATACTGCCAAGGCACACAACCACGTGACCCAATCGTAGAAGGTGGCTCCCCACTTAGATTTACATTACAATCACATAGATCCATATCCCACAACAACTTCTTCTTTCCAGTTACCATGATCTCACACTTTTGCTCAGCCAACTTCCTGCAAGATCTCGTTACACCAATCATAACATATACCAAATTATCAGCCTCCATCGCACGCTCAACCTCTTAGGGGTCATACCACCTTTTTCAAGTGACCCAAGCTCACATTGCAAAAGATGCATCCCATGTTGGACAGAAAGTAGAACTCTTTGTAGAAACCTCCTCAAAACTATGCAACCGCTAACCTGCTCACAGGAGATAGCCCACATGTGTAACCCCATGTCGACCCCCTCCAACATCATCACTATAGAAATCCATCATGAAATAAATTAATCTCCATGGGCTCACACTGATCCGCTAGCTGTAAGAATCCTTTTATTCACTAATATCACTCGTAAGGTCCAATAATATATTTGAAACTCATGGCCACGTTGCATCCAAAACAATAATCGAATACTCACATTTTCCTACATTCCAATCAAGCCCGGTCACATTCAAAATTCCTAAGCACAGAGACCACCATAGGGATCATCTCCCTCGAACTATCAACACTGGAAACGCCAATTTGATCATGAAGTCGCAACACACAGCCATCTTTGATCACTTCCTCTTAGGCTCCATCTCACAACAATGTGCCCATAGGAAAACAAATGAAGACCAACATGACGATGAGCCTCAATACGTTCAATCAAGGATGGTGACACCATGATATTAACAAGAATTCCAGCAAATTCAAAAATAGCAAATCTCGACCATAGAAGATACCAACACTATGCTGAAATGACAACATACTCCTCCACAAGTTGATGATAAAGGTCCGCCTGCATCCATAGGGGAAAGCATTATGCACCGCATGTGTAGCATCTTCACAACTCGTCACTGCTCAAAATTAGCAAATGCCCAACGTCACATGCGAATGAGTAGGAAGGAACTGAAAGCATAAGCTTCAATAAAATCAAATCGTACGATGAGGAATCAAGGATCGGAAATTCTCCTAACAGTCATGTAGCCTATCGAAGATAAGTACAGACATCTCCATGTCGATCCACAAGACTCTACTAGACTTGCTCATAACTCGTGAGACCTAAGTGAACCTAGTGCTCTAATACAAATCTATCACGACCCAAAATCCACTATAGGCCATTATGGCACCCCGATGTCGCCGTAAGGCAAGCCAACGGTGAACCATCTAAAAAATTATCCATTTTAATTTTTAAAATCATGAATTTCATTAAATAAATAGAATAAAACTTGGCACTCATAGAAACATGTGTTTTTCTTTACCAAATTCCGAATATAAATAAATCATAAGGTAAAATGATGATAATACTGTGAACTACAATAATGAACATCCACTATGGACCCCCAAAACCCGGTGTCACAAGTGCTCGAGCATCTACCAGAAGGTAAAATAACAATACAACATCTATCTGGAATACAAGATAGAGATGATAAGTAAATAATTATGATGGATAATTTGTGTGCTGTGAAACATAGCATGGAATGCAGCTCACCATAAAGTCACCTTGGCAGCTGCGCCTGAGCGCCGAAGTGATCACCAAATGAACCTGTCAGATCTTGCACATTTAGTGCAGAAGTATAGTATGAGTACGTAAATCAACGTGTACCCAGTAAGTGTCTAGCCTAACCCCTAAGAGGTAGTAATGAGGGGTCGACATTGATACTTAAATCAACGTGTACCCAGTAAGTGTCTAGCCTAACCTCGAAGAGGTAGTAATGAGGGGTTGACATTGATACTTAATAGAGGCCCAGTAAATCAAATATAATAAAGTAGAAAAGTATGAAACATGATAAATAAATAATGAGTACAGATATAGGAAAATAATACGGTCTACAAATGAACAATGAACACAAAGTCCTCAGTGATCATATACCTCCTCAAATGCAATACATAATGGTCAGTACCAAATCAACGGTCACGTTTCAAGTCAGGAAACTCATGAGTACGCGGACTCCTTATCAAGTATTTCTAACAATTATGTTGAGGCGAACGGCTCCGTCCCATAAGAGTGTGATATATAATCCTGCCGAAGCCAATGACCTGATCCCATAAGAATATGATATGTGATACTACCGAGGCGCACGGCCCAATCCCATAAGAGTGTGTTACAATATCATGTCTAGGAAAACGGCCCGATCTCATAAGAACGTGTTACAAAATCTTGACAAGGCGAACGACCTGATCCATAAGAGTGTGTTACAATAATCCTGCCGAGACAAACAACCCGATCCTATTAGAATAATAAGCTTTAACGGGTCCTTGACACGTGCGAGTTATGAAATTTAAGGAAACTTTTTGAGGAATACGCACAACGCGGAAGAAGTTCGTAAGGGGAGCACAATATTCCACGGCTTCAAGTAGCTCGTCAAATATCTAAAATAGCGAGTCCATTACTCTACGCAAGTCTAATCTCATGTCGTAATACGAAATAAAGTAATTAAACAAGAAATAATAACTCAATTAGTACAATTAAAGCATGACGTGAATCTGAGTCTACTCGATCATAATCAGGAACTGTAGTATACGCACGGACACTCGTCACCTCATACGTGTGTAGCTCCCATAACATGTAGCATGTAATAAGTATAACACCTACGGGGTATATTCCCCCTCACAAGGTTAGACATGAGATTTTCCTCGCCCCGAAATTCCAATAACCGGCTTCAAAGCCTCTCTGACTCCCCAATTCAAAACCAAACAGTCCGAAACTAGTCAAACAACATACAAACCAATAAAAATTTACTCCAACACTCATAATTAATTAATTTACAACAATTTCTAACTCCGTTCGAAAAGTCAACAAAGTCAACTCTCGGGCCCACGTGTCCGGATTTCAAAAAATTTCAAAGATAAATTTTACCCACAATGCCGTGAACTCAAATATATAATTTATTCCTAATTCCATATCCAATCTTGTGGTCAAAATTCAAAAATATAAATTCTAGATTTTCTTCCAAAATCCCACAATTTCTACAAATTTTCATGTTTAAATCCATATGTAAATCATGTATTTAACTCACAACGGTAGAAATCAGTTACCACATGAAGGATGATGAAAATAGCAATCCAAAATCACCCTCAACGCCAACTCCAATGAGAGAAACGAGATGAAATGAGCCAAAACCCGATTTGGCTAAAATATATTCTGCCCAGACAATTTTTGATTTTGCGGACAAATAATCGCTTTTGTGGCTCCGCACCTACGAAAAATACATCGCAGGTGCGGCTCCAACTCAAGCCAACACCCTCTGCTTCTGCGGGAAACAAGTGTGCCTTCTCTCATGCAACTGCAGACCAAGTCCGCTTCTGCGCCCCTAGGCCATCTTAGGCAATTCCGCTTCTGCGGCCTCTCCTCTGCATTCACGACATTGCAGGTGCGGAATATTCCTCGCACCTGCACTCGCAGGTCTACTCCACAAATCTCTCACCTGTGTGACTGTACCTGCGGTCACTCCCTCCGCAGGTGTGATGACACCAAACTACAGCAATAACATCATCCCTCTAAGTCTGAATTTCAATTCGTTTTTAATCCGAATCTCACCCGAGGCCCCCTGGACCCAATAAAAATTTACCAACCCAACCTAAACACATTACGAACTTACTCGAGACCTCAAATAATTCTAAACAATATCAAAACTACGAATCAACAAACAAAATCCCTTCTTTTAACTTTCCAACATTTCAACTTCGACGAACGCGTCTGATTCATACTTAAAAAGTCTGGAATGATGCTAAACATTACGTACAAGTCAGAAATCACGATACGAACCTATTCCAAGGCTCAGAACCCCAAAGGGACATCAATAATACCAAATTCCACTTCAAACCAAACTTAGAAAATCCAAAAATCTTCAAAATGCTAAATTTCCAAAATTAAGCGTTGAAATGCTCTCGGACCACTCGATACTAAACCCATACATACGCCCAAGTCCAAAATCATCATACTAACCTATTGGAACATTCAGATCCTGATTTCGAGATTGTTTACTCAAAAGTCAAACCTTGGTCAACTTAAAGCTTCCGAATTGAGAATTTTCTATCCGAATCAACTCCGAACTTCCCGAAATTCAATTCCGACTATGCGTACAAGTCATAAAACATGAAATGAAGCTACTCAAGGCCCCAAACCGTTGAACGATGCGCTAGAGATTAAAACAACATGACGGGTCGTTACACTTCAACTCCCTTGTAATTAATATATATTAATACGTTTAATATAAATCTAGGCTAACTATACCATTCTGACAATGGTAGCAGCATCCCAACAGATATATTTATTCGTTTTAGCAGGTCCAGTATTCATAAAAAAATGTAAATGTAGAAATTTATGTCATGGAACATTTTATTTCACGCGCTATATTCTTTTCTTTGAGGGATATATTGTCACGTCCCAAACCAATGGGTCGTGACGGGCACCCGGTGCCTTACTCAACTGAGTACCAACGTAACGTATCTTCCGTATCATACTATATAGGTAAATGAACCAGAAAGGTTCTCATGAGACGACTAAAATAAAGCATAAGGGCATACTCAATAGAGGGTGACCAAACTTGATATACCAACTTATACATATGACGTACGGGACTATAAGGCCGGCATGATCCTTAATATACTCAAAACATAGACCAACAAGGCCATACAAGTATTCGTATACGTGACATCTGTCTACAAGCCTCTAAGAGTACATAAATACCATAAAGGTCAGGACAGGGTTCCGTCATAGTAATCAATACATGTCCAAATTATACTGACCAAATAAGCAACTCTGAAGCAAGTGGAGCGCACCAACACCTTCTGTTGAGCTGATAGCCTACTTGGAGGTCTCTCAACCTATCTATCAGGACATGCGGGCATGAAACACAGTGTCCCCAAGCAAAAGGGACGTCTGTACAAATAATATACCGAGTATGTAAGGAACCAAAATCAGCAAGTAAAATACATGAGAGTAACATGGAGTAAAAGGTTCAACATGTCATTCTGATAACTCTGTGAATACTTAATTTTTATAATGAAAAAACTTGTTGGTTAAATTCCCAATGCACACGCAAGTGTACGTGGTCGACAAGTAATATAGGAATTGAAGTCCAGATATCGTACCCACAGGGACTTGTGATTAACTATCCACTAAACTAAACTCAAACAAATATTTAACTAGAATTAATCTAAAATAGTAAATCAAAAGATTAAATAGACAACTAACTTAAAGATGAATTCAAGGTAAATTGATATTCTAGAGTTATGGGTTGTTAAACAATCACGTTGAGTTTTCGACCTAAATCTTCTAATCAGGTTTATTGATTGACGAGGTTAATATTGCTCGTAGCCTTCTCCCGAAGTACAACTCGCCTATTCAAGCTAACCTAATGCCTATATTCCTATGGAATCAGGATTAACAAGAACGCATTAATAATTCCCGTATAATAACCAAGCAAGGCGATTAGGTATATTCCTATCCTAACCGCAAATCCGCTCCCCTGAAGGGTTAAGATCTTGCTCTACCCAATCTTATATGCAATCTAGAATTCCCTCTCCCGAGTTCAACCCTAGATTCGTAGATAGTATTCAATTGGTGATCAAGCAATTAAATAATTAAGCGCAAGATTGAATAAACAAACCAATTAAGAATAAACAATAAGAATAATTCAAGCTTCAACTACAACATTCATGTAACACCCAATACTCTAGAACGAATAAACTATAAAACTAAAAGAAGAGAAGAGAAGAAAAACTCAGTAGAATCCTCTGTCGAATCCCCAGTCGAAATTCTGCATAAGCCCCTTAATGTGATGTTTTTGGGTCTATTTATATGTTTTGAATGAACCCTAAATGTCTCAAAGACTTCTATTCTAACTTGGAAACACTTAAAACCCGTCAAAACTCGATTTCTGGCCGTCCCGGGACCCTGGCGTTTCAGCCCAAACGCCTGGGTAAGGCCAGGCAGCCCCTGGCGTTACAGCTCTAACGCCTGGGTAACGCCAGGACCCCCCAGGCGTTATGGGTCTAACGCCTGGGTAACGCCAGGCTACCCCAGGCTGTTTGGCTTGGCGCCCGGCTATCGTCCGGGTGTCCCCTCTCGCGTATTCTTCGACGTATTTGCATCCGTTTAGCCCCGTTTCCATTTCCAATTCACCTACACATAAAATAAACCCTATTAGGCACATACGACGTGTATTTTATCATTAAAGCACATAAAATGCAAGGGATATAATGCTTAAAATCACGAATTCTAGGCACTCATCATTATGCATATACGTACAAATGTCATACCATGCATAGGTGTATGCGTTCATAACATCATCAAGCCTATAAGGGCATCCCATTATATCATCTCTGCCACTGTTGGTAAATCATCAATGTATACTAGCTGATCAGGTGGTGGTGCGTATATAACTATGTAACCTTTTATGATATCCCATATACATATAGAATACGCATATATAACGCCATCCGGTCATGGGTCAATATACATGTATAAATGCATGAAATGCATAAGAAATGCATTAATAAGATTTCTCGAAATGTCATAAGATCAATACGCCTTTGATTAATATCATGAAATAGACTTTATCAACTTACGTATTTTCTAAGACCGATCAACAGATGATAGAATAATAGGACACATGGGGAATCAAGAACAGAGGCATCTCGAGCATTTCTATGAATAGAGTCATTTATGAAAGTTGCGCATTTGCTCGTTTCGTTTGTATCGTATGGATCATGCTAAAAGGAAAGAATGGATAGCATTAACATACTTGGGCCGATTCTCTTTACAGTACCTCTAACACATGTTTGCGACGAATACGTAACGATGGATCGAAGCAGGGAAAAATCCGTATGATATTCTTGAGAAAGATTGCACTGTACATCCTTAGAATCGCAAAATCTCACGTTGCTAAGTATTAAGTAGTCTTGTATGAGATTTGATCGTAGCAAATCACATATATAATTTGTATGAAATTGGCTGGAACTCCCCTTCACTTCATTGTAGAGATGCCAAACCTTTCTTAAGTGATTTAGAGAGGCTTTTATTCTTTGTTGGTGTGGACTCCACTATGTGATTACTTGGCCACAAATTTCTTTAAATGTGACACCTTGCTACATGGAGAGTGAGAGTCACTTATTTGGGCTAGTGTGCTGCCACGTTTGGGGGGAGGGGGGGTTAAGCTTATCGAAAATGCTTAATTAATTAGTTAATCTCCCACCAAAAATTATTAATTATTCAATTATCCACATAATTAAGAATTATCTCAAATTACTTAAAATACTACTCACTTTTAACACACTTTATGTACCCTACTATCATGGTCATGTGGTATCTTGTATGGCACTAGTCCATAAATACCGGGTATTATAGCTCGAACTATATTTTATCTCAAAATGTCAAACTTCGACAAAACTCTTTTTCTTCGTTTCGCTCACCCTTTCACCTTCAAGAATTTAGTTATCACTTGTTTGAAATAGCGTAATACTTATAATCTCAAAATAATCTCATTCCCGAGCTTACGTCGATTAACTTACGACGAAACTTTAACGTACGAAAATGCATGATGTAAAATCTCATTTCCGAGCTTTCATCAATTTATTTATGGCGTACTTTCACGTACGAAAACATGGGATGTAACATCACTCTAAAAAAGCAAGCATCTATAAACCTTATTCATCATTTTTCTTTTTCTTTTTATAAAACTATAATTTGAATTTCATATTTTCTTTTAAGGTTGTTCATATTGGAATCATGACTTTTCATTTGAGTTTACTCTATATTACCCGTATGTCTAATGAATGTAGGTTGTTTTTCATCTTTCTACAAATGATATTGTTTTTGATAATTTCTCCTTGGATGACTTTTTCAAGAGTATCAAATATCAATTCAATATCGAAAAGAAAAAGTATCAATTCAAGTAATCGGTAGTCAAACTTATACAAAACATGGTCTAATTTATTTTCACAAAATTGTGATTAGGTTACAATGAAACATATGCAAAAGGAAAAAGAATCATTTTCGAAGTTCATATTAATCTACCCTTTTGAAAAGAAATTTCCTTATTAAGATCCCACCCAATGCAGTAGAATTATTTATTAAGATCTCCGAATTGTTTCTATCTACTCATATCAATACCCGCTTAATTACATATTTGATCATAAACAATAACTTAATTACTATATCTCAAACAAAAAACAGGGACTATACCTAAGATTTTAGAAAATAAAATAAAATAAACTAATCGAATTTATTAAGTGTCCGACGACACAACACAGAAATTTAACTTTGTATATATTTTGGGGGAATACTTACGTTATTACAATTATGATCAAGTTATTTGTTAGGGTGTCACGACCCAAATCTCACGTGTCGTGATGTCGCCTATCACAATAGTAGGCAAGCCAACAATCACCAATAACCATGTATGTTGAATTAAAAATAAAATGACATAAGTTTAACAGTGACAAATCTCATAAATGACCGATAAGAAAATACCGCGATTCAATACAAAATCTGGATGCCACTGAGTAATGAGCTACTAAAAAGCCAACACAATCAAACTGCTAATACAAAACAGAAGGAGAGTCGAGATCTGCGGACGCCAAAGCAGCTACTCAAAAGTCTCCAAGCAGATGAAGCCCCAAATCTAGAAATGTCGTGACCAGATACATCTGGATCTGCACACGAAGTCCAGAGTGTAGTATGAGTACAACTGACTAAATGTACTCAATAAGTAACAGGATTGTTACACCCCATATTTTCGTACGTGAAAGAACGACATAAGTCAATTGATGGAAGCTCGAAAATGAGATACTACATCCCGCATTTTCGTATGTTAAAGTTTCGTCATATGTTCAAGAATGAGATTATTTTGTGATTATAAGCATTATGCTATTTCAAACAAGTGATGAGTAAATTCGTGAAGGTGAGAGGATAAGCAAATCGAAGAAAATGAATTTCGTCGAAGTTTGACATTTTGAGATAAAATACGGTCCAAGCTACAATACCCCGTATTTATGGACTAGTTCCATACAAGGTACCACATGACTATGATAGCAACATGTATAAAGTGTGTTAAAAGTGAGTAGTGTTATAAGTAATTTGAGATAATTTTTAATTATGTGGCTAAATTGATTAATTATTGGTCAGTGAGAGAATAACAAGTTAATCAAGAGATTAGTGGATAATTAATAATAATCTTAGATAAGCCTAAGGATCTTTTAACGTGGCAGCCAAGGGAACTTGATTAAAGCCCAACTATGTGACTCTTGAATCATATGGCAAGGTGACACATGTTGAGGATTCTTGTGGCTAAGTCATCCTAAGGTGCGGCCCACTCTCTTTGACAAAGACACAAACATAAGTCATTAAAATACATATGTTTAGAAGGCAACGGATGTAGCTTCACCCAAGAGCTCTTATGAACCACCAATTATAAACTATTTTCCCATATCATTAAGAAATAAGATGCTTATGTTTTCTAAGCTATCGGATGAAAGCCACAAAATTCATACGAGACTACGTAATGTAATAGCAACGGGATTTGAAATTCTAAGGGAGTACGGTACAATTTTTCTCAAGAATATCATATAAATTTTTTCCTACTTCGATCCACCGTTACATGTTTTGTCACGTTTCACATGTGTTGGAAGGATTATCAAGAGAATCGGCTCATGTATGTTAAGGCTATCCCTTCTTTTCTTTTGGCATGATCCATACGATACAAACGAAACGGGCAAATGCGCAACTTCCATTAATGACTCTATTCATAGAAATTCTAGAGATGCATATGTTCTTGATTCCCCATGTGTCCTATTATTCTATCATCTGTTGATGGGTCTTAGAAAATACGTAAGTTGATAAAGTCTATTTCATGATATTAATCAAAGGCGTATTGATCTTATGACATTTCGAGAAATATTATAAATGCACTTCTTATGCATTTCATGCATTTATACATGTATATTGACCCATGACGTTATATATGCTTATTCTATATGTATATGGGATATCATAAAAGGTTACGGCATTATATACGCACCACCACCTGATCAGTTGTTATACGCTGATGATTTGCCCACAGTGGCAGAGATGATATAATGGGATGCCCTTATAGGCCTAATGATGTTATGAACGCATACACCTATGCATGGTATGACATTTGTACGCATATGCATGACTTTATAAAAATTAATTATTCACAAAGTTATTCAGAATTACATGTTGAACCTTTTACTCCATGTTACTCTCATGTCTATTGTTTACTGATTTTCATTCCTTACATACTCGATACATTATTTGTATTGACGTCCCTTTTTCCTGGGGACGCTGCCTTTTATGCATGCAGGTTCCGATAGAAAAGTTAAGAGCCCTCCAAGTAAGCTATTAGCTCAGCTGAAGGTGTTGGTGTGCTCCATTTGCTTCGGAGTTGCCTATTTGGTCAGTATGCATTGGACACGTATCGATTGGTATGTCGGGGCCCTATCCCGGCCTTATGACGTTTATGTACTCTTAGAGGCTTGTCTCTTTATGTCATGTATATAAAAGATTGTATGGCCTTGTCGGCCTATGTTCAGTGTACGAGTAATCATTTTGGTCTTATAGGCCAGTATGTCATATGTATAAGTTTGTATTCCCACATGTTTTACTCTGGTTCATTTACCTATGATAGAATGATATGAAAGATACATTACGTTTGTACTCGATTGAGTAAGGTACCAGGTGCCCGTCGCGGCCCATCGGTTTGGATCGTGACAAAAGTGGTATCAGAGCAGTTCTGTCCTAAGGAGTCTACAAGTCGTGTCTATAAAATGTGTAAGCTTCTTGACAAGGAGCCTTAAGGCAAGAATATCTACCCATTTGGTGAAAGGCAATGAGAGATTCAGAAGATAGATACAAAATTCAACAAGTAAAAGAAGCAAGATAAAAAAGAGTACGAGGTACTCAGTTAGTGAAGATGAACATTATTTACATTTCAAGAAGAGAGATATAAGCATTTTGAGTTCCTTCAACAGTAACAAAGGTATGTACAATCAACCACACCTATCTCAGTTATACCCTATGGGGGCTAACAAGTGTAGTTTAAGAGAAGGACAGGATATCAGGATCCGGCTGGGGTTAGAGTAACCCAAAATGGTGAATGGATTATTTGTGTTAGTTGACATTTCCGAAGGATAGTGCAAACGTGGTAATAGATCTCCTTGTGAGACACCTAGATGGTGCATTCTAGAATGGTATAGCTAGATATAAATACTAGAATGATAAAAAAATTACAAAGATAGGCACTTGGATCCTAGAACAGATAAATATTTACCTTAGTATGGCACTCGTCCCTAGTAAAGAGAGAATGCTAAGCGACCCGAAGAGCTAGTGGATGGAGCAAGGGGAGCTAAAAGCAAAAGAATGTTTTGTTAAAGATTTCAGAATAAAGTGATAGATAAAAATATTAGCAAGAGAATGAGAAGAGAGTAAATGAAGCATTATGAGCATGATGTGATAACTGTGTGATAGCGGCAAATCAAAATATGACAGGATAACAGAGTCTATAATCAAGTGAAGGAAAAGACAAGAGGTGACATGCCTTGAGGCAATAAACGAGTATAAGCCATAAAGTCATATCCTCATTTTGAGAAATAAGTTCGTGACTCCAACGTGACTACCAGAAGGAAAAGTTAGACCCAGAATAATAGAAATCAGTGTGGGCTGGTTAACAAGATAAACTAAACATGAATTAGGGAATGAGTGATTTGATAATGGTCGACATCATGAGAATTTCAGATTATGTTCCGGCGATAATAGTTAGCACAACAGAAGAAGATTCATGAGAAATTCAGAGAATGGTCATTCAGGAAGACGCTTCCCTAAAGCAAGCAGTGTGAGCAAAGTTAAGCTTAAGGGATTGTGTGTGCCAGTCACACTAGGTGTCTCCCTCGTGAGTAAGGAATTTTGTTATCCTTGGCACAGAAAGATTACCTCAAGGCGATTAAGGGTCATCGATGATGTGAAAAGATGTCAAAATAAAGAGGTAAAACATATATAGGTAGGTCCTTGTAGCGCTAAATCTTAGTACTCCCCTAAAGGAGGAATATGGGGTGATGGGGCATTATGTCAAAATTAAGTGGTTTTAGTAATTATGGGATGGTAAAGGAAGAATGAGATAAAAATGAGAAAGGGATGAGATTGCACTTATTAAAATCCTACAGATATGCTACGATTCAAGAACATTATGCAAGCATACGTCAAAGAAAGGAAGTAAGGGTTCTTGCCCCGGGATATTATTGGTAAATAAGGAGCCAGTGCAAGCGGTAAGTTAAGACAAAGGAAATAACCCAAGAAAGAGTATGCGGAATATTGATATGAGAATGGGCCAACAAGTAGTTAGTGGTTGATTCAGGATGAGCCGAGTTATGGCTAGACAAGAGGATACAGACAAATCAACAGATCGTGCAAGATAAACATAGTGAACCCCAACATGGGGAATTCAGTCTCGCAGATATCACATTGTAATACTTGAGATATATTTAGATAGGAGTTGGGGTAGTTAAAGGTATCGTATGAGTGTTACGAAAAATAAAAGAGAGTGCCACTGGGAAGACAGTCAAAATATCAGTTCGGAAGTAACCTACAAGTATAAGGGCGTGGAGGTAAGTAACTACGGATAATTATAGGTGAGGAAGAACATCAAAAATTCTGCCAAGTATACGATGAGATAAGCTCGCAGCTTTACAAGAGTCAGATGGTCTTTCCTAAGTACTACAACAAAAGACTAGCTGAGGAAATAAGGAAGAAGGCTTCAGCCTAAGCACAGTGACCTAAAGAGGAAATGGTCATGTAACAACAGTCTCACAACAACATTGTAAGCACTTCAAAAGAAAGTGGCACGTACCGTGGCTAATGAACGGGAAGTAAAATCAAAAGTAATATTTGAGATCGTATGAGTTGCACGAAAACTCCGGCATGCATGGGAACTAAGATAAGCTGAGTATGCATGCAACAAGGGGAAGAAAGACCAGGAAAAGTAATAGTTTACATTTCAAGAAAGCTGAGAAAGAACAAAAGGAATTATTGGATCAATGATCCAGAGTTAGTTATGTTATGAACTCACTTAAGAGTTTGGAATATTATCCATGCAGCATATATGTTGGAAATCATACAGCCATAGAAGATTCTGGTATAAGCTAGAAGAAAGAATTGAGCCAGGTCATAGACAAAGGATTGAATTATTAGAAGATTGTATCATAGATATTCCATAGCGTCCATGAAGGCCTAAAGTAATTACTAATACCATGAGCCGTAGATTGGAAGATAGCTTAAGTCTACATAAAGGTTGATCAGAGGAAAGAGGAAACTAAAGAGTTACATCAACTAAGTAAATCAGGAGTTTGAATATTGGACCCAGGAAATTATGGACATCGTGATTGAGAACATTGCAGAATCACTCTTAATATCAGAGGTAAAAGAGAGACAATACAGTAGCCATATTTTATAATGGCTCTATAATAAAGCTAGTTAGAAGAGTACCAGCCTCATAAGAAGTCAATATGAAGCTATCACTAAATCATGTAAAGAGGTGCAAGTATTATAATAGAAGTTCAAGTTGTGGATATGAATTATACCTATGTGGAAGGCAGGTCATGAAAGAGATAGAAGGTGTGACATGAGACATTAAGGTAAGTAAGGTAAAGGTGAACAACGTACAAGATACTCAAATGCAGAAGGTTGTGAATAGTCCATACTTCGGATAAAAGGCTAATAGCGCGGGGATTCAATATCCAGGAATGATAGCGGCATTGTCAGTGACATAACTTCTAGCCTATGGTTTCTAGGCATCGAGAGGTATAGTTAAGAGAGTAAAAGAAGAGTTAGAGACGATTGGATGTCTCACTTGATGTTCTAGAAAAGCATAAGGAAATCGATCGCAAGCTAAAGTATGATAGAACGACAAGGTTTTAGAAAGATAGGAGTAAGTATAAGAAAGGGCAAGTGAGAAGGTGACGAAAATCCTCAGGATTAAGCCCATGAAAACAAGGGAGTTCATCGTTTCTCTAAGTTATAGAAAGCTCAGTATAGCCTGAATGAACTCAAAAGAGTCTAAGACTAGTAGCATTTAGAAGAGATGGAATGTTGCCCTGGTAATAGAATGAGGGTGTGATTGTGATAGATAAAGGATGACGTTTTGGGCCTTCGATTGAGTAATGACTTGAAGAGTATTTTATGAATTGTACGGGATTAAAATACCCATGTAAGGTGAGTCACATTAGGATGATATAAAGTACGGTTATGGAAGTATAGTATCACCCCTAGGTGGATCAATATAATTACTCCAGATGTCCTCGATGAGAGACGTTAACCCTAGCGGCAGTGTTACATAAGAGGTCAAGTTATCAGTGGTAGATGATGGATCAACATTAAGGTGAATCAACAATAGATGGATAAAAGTTCAACAGTATGAGATGAGATCAAGCTGTCATTCTTAAGATAAACAGTAACGAGGAAGCATCAAAGGACTTAGATTTATACATACATCATAAACAGCGAGAGAGTAACCTGGAGTTTGGTAACAGAACTCAGTAACAATAAATCGAAGTAAGAGTTATGGTATAGTATGACCTACCTAGATGCAGTAAAGTCACACGAATGGATAATTGGGTTTGTGAAATAAGATATCGCAATATCCGTAAGTTCAACAAAGTACCGAGCGAAGAACTTCAGTACACCTATATATGCCCAGAGAGACACTATATATGTTTACAAAGTGAGGCCTAGAGATTGTCTAAAAATTGGAGGAAAAAGGAGAGAAGAGTCGCATAGGAGCATTTACAAGATAGAAGGTAGCAACAGTTACGAGATTGGAAGGATTCCGACCACAAGTCATGCATAAAGGGGGAATGCCCTGACCTTTGCAATTATTCACAGAACAGTTTCCTAGATGGAAAGGAGAGTACTAAAGTATTCGGAAGACATAAGTTATGAAAATGATAAATGCATCAGTCAACATTCGAGGACGAACGTTCCAAAGAGGGTAATGACGTTACACCCATGTTTTCGTACGTGAAAGTATGTAATAAGTAAATTGATGGAAGCTTGGAAATGAGATGTTACATCCCGCATTTTTATATGTTAATGTTTCGTCGTAAGTTAATCGACGTAAGTTTGGGAATGAGATTATTTTGAGATTATAAGCATTATGCTATTTCAAATAAGTGATGAGTAAATTCGTGAAGGTGAGAGGGTAAGCAAATCGAAGAAAATGAATTTCGTCAAAGTTTGACATTTTGAGATAAAATACGGTCCAAGCTACAATACCCCGTATTTATGGACTAGTGTCATACAAGGTACCACATGACCATGATAGAAAGATGTATAAAGTGTGTTAAAAGTGAGTAGTATTATAATTAATTTGAGATAATTCTTAATTATGTGGGTAATCAGTTAATTATCGTTCAGTGGGAGATTAACAAGTTAATCAAGAGATTAGTGGATAATTAATGATAATCTTGGATAAGCCTAAGGATCTTTTAACATGGAAGCCAAGGGAACTTGATTAAAGCCCAACTATGTAACTTGAATAGCCAAGGTGGCACATGTTGAGGATTCTTATGGGTAAGTCATCCTAAAGTGGGGCCCACTCTATTTGATAAAGACACCAACATAAGTCATTAAAATGCATATGTTCAAAAGGCAACGCATGTAGCTTCACCCAAAAGCTCTTATGAACAAACAATTATAAAACAATTTCCCATATCATTAGGAATTATGATGCTTATGTTTGCTAAGCTATAGAATGAAAGCCACAAAATTCATTTGAGACTACATAATGTAACAGCAATGGGATTTGCAATTCTAAGGGAGTACGATACAATCTTTCTCAAGTTATTATATGGATTTTCCCTACTTCAATCCGCCATTACATGTTTTGTCGCGTTTGATGTGTGTTGGAAGGATTGTCAAGAGAATCGGCTCAGGTATGTTAAGGCTATCCCTTCTTTACTTTTTGCATGATCCGTACGATACAAACAAAACGAGCAAATGCACAACTTCCATAAATGACTATATTCATAGAAATGCTAGAGATGCTTATGTTCTTGATTCTCCATGTATCCTATTATTCTATCATCTGTTGGTGGGTCTTAGAAAATATGTAAGTTGATAAAGTCTATTTCACTATATACATGAGATAATGCCTCTAAATCTTCAATGCATGAACGATGGCTGCCAAATCCAAATCATGAATGGGGTAGTTCTTCTTATGATGATTCAACTGAGGTGAAGCATAAGCAATCACTCTACCCTCCTGCATCAAGACACACCAATACCAATTCGAGAAGCATAACAATACATTGTATAAGAACCCGGTGTTGAAGGAAAAACTAGAACTGGAGTTGTGGTCAAGGCAGTCTTGAGCTTCTAAAAGCTCTCTTCACACTCAACAGACCACCTGAATGGAGCACCTTTCTGGGTCAACCTGGTTAAAGGCGCTGCAATGGACGAGAAACCCTCAACGAAGTAACGATAATATCCGGCCAAGCTGAGAAAATTCCAATTCTCAATAGCTAAAGACGCTCTGGGCCAACTCTGAACTGCCTCAATCTTCTTTGGATCCACCTTGATCCCCTCACTGGACATCACATGCCCCAAGAACGACACCGTACTGAGCCAAAACTCACACTTGGAGAACTTGGCATAAAGCTTCTCCTCCTTCGACCTCTGTAGTACAATCCTCAGATGTTGTGCATGCTCCTCCTGGCTACGAGAGTACACCAGGATATCAACAATAAATACTATGAAAACGAATCAAGATATGGCTGAAATAAACTATTCATCAGATGCATGAATGTTGTTGCAACATTGGTCAGCCCAAAAGACATCACAAGGAACTCATAGTTGTCACGCCCCAACTCGGGAAGTGCGACCGGTGCTCAACAGAGTGAACCCGGTCAAGCAAGCATGTTAGATACTTCCTACCTAACTCACCCATGATCAAGAGAAGACATAATTTCATTAATTAGACAGCAGGAAGGTCATATATACAATACTAAATCATTTCATTAGTTACATCATTTTTAAGTCTCAATATACACATATTCTTATGGTTTGAGTGGAAAAAGTGATCAAAACACAACATAAGTTGTTTGACTTATCTAGAATCCATGTACAACCCACATTGTGTGTACGGAGCCTCTAAAATATAAAAAAGAGTGTTATGATAGTGTCGACAACAAGGCTCCATCTATACTGCAAAACATGATAATAATACGAATAAAATATACAATACATGACCCCGAGATGAAGTGGGGATCACCAAGTCTAATAGGAAAAGGATGTACCATTATCGTTGATCAACACTGCCTACTATGGAACCACCTGCATCCATTTAAATATGCATTTCCCCGGCAAAAAGGATGTTAGTATCGTCGAATAGTACTAGTATGTTCAATTAAACACCATCTCAATAGAATGAACGATAATACAAGGAGGAACAATCATGAAATTAATAGTAGCCTCAAACAATACCAAAACATCATGTTATGAATCACATAAGTTTTCAAGTAAATTTCCATGATATTAGGTTGGGAGATCTCTAGTGCCGATATAACATAATTCACAATACCACAGTATTCTTACACAGAGTCCGATCACGACCCGATCGGCTAGGTCGTCTCATTTGAGACATCAACCATAACCACAATTTCAATTATATTTCCAGCACAGTCACCACCATGTGTGAGGCATGGCGTCCGATCACGGCTCGATCGGCTAGGTCGTCTCACCCGAGACATTACATTTTTCAATCAATCATCTCACTTCATATTTCTTTCACATCTTTTCAATTCATTGGCATTGGTGGCCATAATTATAAAGTCATTCTTGGCACTTGGCCGTATTTCATAATTCCAACTCCCCTTTCCACATTCAAACATCATTATCATCATCAAACAACAATAAGGCTTTCCATTCAAGACATTAAATACACATATGAGCAATTTGGGAATCTTAGGCACATAGAGGCTTTTCAAATAATTTGGCATAACAATCTTTATTCGATCTTGACTTGAAGTATTAACATTTTTTACATATATTTCATATTTTGAACACATCCTCGAATGATAAGATGATATGATGAAGCACTTATAATACATATTGAACATATATCTTTCAACACAAGCACATTCGGAATAGCCAATTCAATAATAATCAATTTGGGACTTACACCAATTATATGAACACCGTGGGATTCAATTCTAAGAAGGAGTTTAGCCAACATACCTGAATTCGCCCCTTACTGAAACTACAATGATCCACTACACTAAACAACTTCAATATACAATAACAACATCCAATGGGACCAATATTAGTAACAACTTCCATAATTTAGGCCATTTAGCCATTTTATCAAACACCTAGTAGGCATGAATCTCTACACCTCTTAACCATAGAATTAGTTCATCCAACTACAACCATTTACCAATAATTTGTCCCACCATCATTCTTAAACAATTCATAACTTCCAACATCACATACATTACCATCCATCCTCACCCAACCAACAAAATTCCATCAAATAATCACCTTCCAATCTCTACAATGGTTATGTATTTAAATTGGGAACTTATGGATTCCAATAACCATACCACAAGTTCCAATACTTAATTCATACTCATATTCCAATAATGTATCCATGCATGTAAGTCTTGTAGGATTACCTTTTGGAAGAAATATTTCAAAACCCTCCTTTGAGTTCTTGAATAAATTACTTGAAGATCTGTGTATTTTATGGAGGATTGAGTTAGTTTTATGGTGGAATTGATGGAATGGAACACCAAATTAGTAGGGATTACTCACCTTGAAGATGAGGGGAGTTGGGGAGGTCTTGAGAGAGTGGAGAAAAACCCCAAAGTTCGGCCAAGAGAAATGGGGAAAAATGAACCCCGAAATGAATATATAATGTTGTGGCGTAGGGCGCTGCGTGCGGCACTAGTTTCAGAACTTAATGATTTCCAGCGTCAGAGATAGCGCTCCACGCTACCCTAGGCATTGGCTATGGGAAATCATTTCTATTTCACCTGGAAATGGGCATAACTCTCTCATATGATGTCTGAATTCGACGATTCTTTTTGTTATGGCTCCGTAATTTCCATAAGAATCTAATGCTTTAGTCAAAACTGGATTTGGATCTCATTTTCTTAATGTGATACAACTTATTCTTTAAGAAACTATGTGTTATTCCTGAATATTGTTGTCACATTTTAAAATCATAAATCAGTAGGAAAGTTTTTACGGGGCCTTACATTAGTCACCATAACGGATCCTGAATGTCGTCTTCAGAATATTCGAATCTTGAATCTTCAGCTGGTGATACCCACACCTCAAATCAATCTTAGAGAACACTCTATCTCCCTGAAGATGGTTAAATATGTCATTAATACGCGGCGAAGGATTATTATTCTTAATTGTAACTTTGTTCAACTGTTGATAGTCAATGCACATCCGCATAGTACCATCCTTCATTTTTACAAATAGAATCGGTGCACCCCAAGGTGACACACTAGAACTAATGAACCCCTTATCAAGAAGCTTCTGAAGTTGCTCCTTCAATTCGTTCAACTGTGCTGGTGCCCTACGGTACGGAGGAATATAAATGAGTTGAGAGCCCAGTACCAAGTGAATACCAAAATAAATGTCCTTGTCAGTTGGCATGCCCGACGGGTCTACAGGAAACACATTCGGAAAGTGTCGCACTACCGGAACAGAATAAATAGTAGGAGTATCAGCACCAACATCCCTCACAAAAGCCAAATATGACAAACATCCCTTCCCCACCATCAGTTGGGACTTCAGATATAAAATCACCCTACTGGGAACATAGTCCAGAGAACCTCTCCACTCGATCCTAGGTAACCCCAGCATCGACAACATCACGGTCTTAGAGTGATAATCTAGAATAGAATGACATGGGAAAAACTAATCCATGCCAAAAATCACATCAAAATCAACCATACTAAGCAATAAGAGATCAACTCTCGTCTCTTATCCCCTAATAATCACCACACACAAGTGATACACATAGTCCATAACATTATAATAGTCCATCGTCGTAGATACATGAACAAGCAAAACTTAGGACTCATGGGGCATGTCCAGATAATGAGAAAAATATGATGATACATATAAATAAGTGGAACCAGGGTTAAATAATATAGAAGCATCCCTGTGGCATACTGAGGCAATAGTTGTGGTCACTGCATCTGAAGCAACGACTTCTGGCCTGCCAGGGAAAGCACAGCATCGAGGCTGACTACTACCTGATCGGCCTCCCCTTCTAGAGTGACCTCTAGCTATTTGAGCCCCACCACGAACTGGGTAGATGGGTGGTGAAGTAACTAGTGCGAAAGTCATAACCTGAACTCTCTATTGAACTGAACCTCCAAAACGACAAGGACACTACCTCCACGCATGTCCAAACTCCCCGCACTCGAAGAAACTCCTCGATGGTGGTGGAGACTGAATCGGACCTCGAGAGCCAGAATAGCTACTAGAATGACGTAGTATAGATGAACCCTAAACTGATGGAGCACGAGATGAACTCTAATCTTGGAGGGTACTGAGAGATGACTGACACTGAGGAGTACTGTGTGAACCATGGCTAGGTGATGTACCACGATGAACCGGGCAAGTCATTTGAGTGGGCCTATAAGGACGACCCCTGCTATGGTGAGACTAACCTCCAAAAGAAACATCATTGAAACCAGCCAAACCACCAAGCCTCTTGAAACCAGCCAAATCACCAAGAACCATGTATTTTGAATTAAAATGAAATAAGTATAACATTGATAAATCTCATAAGTGACCAATAAGAAAATACCGCGACTCAATACAAAATCCCCAAAATCCAGGTGTCACTGAGTACATGAGCTACTAAGAAGTTAACACATTGAAACTGCTATTACAACTATCTAGAAAGATAGAGCAGTGCTAAATAAATTAAAAGAAGTAGAGTCGAGTTCTTTAGACGCCAAAGCAGCTACCTCAAAAGTTTCCAAGCAGATGAAGCTCAAAATCTAGCAACTGCCATGATCGGATAAACCTGGATCTACACACGAAGTGTAGAGTGTAGTATGAGTACAATCGACCCAATGTACTCAATAAGTAACAGGGCTAACCTCGGGCTGAAAGCAGTGACGAGCTCAGAAAGGTAACTTCCAAATCCAGATAATAACAACGCATATATGACAGGAAAATGACAATAATAACTCATAGAAAATTTCATGATCAGTTTGTAGACAGTATAGAAATGTAGACATGCTTTCAAGTTTTTAATAGGTTGATATCAACACGGATAAAATATTCCAAGTATGACTAATATGAGGTATGTTACATCTCGTTATCTACATGTCAAATATGCATGTCAACTGTAAAGTGATAAAACTATATTCTCATACTCTCGAAGTATTCAACCTTACTCAGCACGCTCAATCACCCTGTATTCCCAATTACTCAGCACTCTCAATCACTTGGCACTCGCACTCGGAACTCTTAGGTACATGTGCTCACTGTTGGTTTATCAGACTCCGGAGGGGTGAATCCTGCCTAAGCGCTAATATAATCCAATCATGGCATGCATCAGCGTGCATCCCGATCCCATAAATATCACTCATAATCAGGACCTCAGCCTCACTCAGACATCAATCTCTCCAGTCTCTCAGGATCACAAAACTCATGCTAATCAGCCTAGAACAATGTTACATGATTCAACAACAAATGATAACAAAGATTGAGATATGATATGCAAATTATGAATGCAACTAAGTATATAACTGCAATTTAAGCAAATAACTCTACAACAAAAACGACCTTGGTGGGTTCCAACAGTACTAGCATATAGCCTAAACATGATTTTTAACATGAATAACAACTCAATTTCTCCAAAACATGGAGAATACATGAATAATAACAAGATTAGATAACTACACAGTTCCACAGAATCAACCGAGTCACAATTACTATGGTGTTACGCCCACACGCACGTCATCTAGCATGTGTGTCACCTCAACACCAACCACATAACACGTAGTTCGGGGATTCATACCCTCAATATCAAGTTTAGAAGTGTTACTTACCTCAACCCGTGCAAATGCCTACTCCAACAAGCCCTTGCCTCACGAATAGGCCTCTGAACGACTTGAATCTAGTATTAAACAATTTAATATAATCAATACAAGCTATAGGAATAAATTCCATATGATAAAGCTAAGTTCTTTAACCAAAGTCAAAAATTCAACCCAAAAAATTAACTTTGAGACCACGTCTCGAAATTCGACAAAATAAATAAAATCTGAACACCATTCAACAACGAGTCCAACCATAACAAAATTATGCAATTCTGATCTCAACTCGACAATAAAATCCTCAATTTATAGTTTATGAAGTATCATAAGTTTTTCCCAATTTTTCCAACCCAAAACACTAATTAAATGGTAAAAACAATGATAGATTCATGTATAACAACTAAAACGGAGTTAGAATCATTTACCCCAATCAACTCCTTGAAAATCTCTTCAAGAATCACCCAAATCTGAGATCTCTAGCTCATAATATGAAAAATGGGTACAAACCCTCGATTTTGATATTTAACACCACTGCCCTGTGTCACGACCCAACCGATTGTTTTGAGTATTTTAGCCTTGATCCCTATTTATTGACTTCTCTATGTTGTATTTTGGTTATGTAACTTTTCGGGGGTGCTTGATTTTTGTTACAGATGAGTTTCAGAGTGAGATGGGACACTTAGTCCCAAAGTTGGAAATTTAAGTTGAAAGAGTTGACTGTAGTTTGACTTTTATGTAGAAAATTCCTGAATAGAGTTTTGACGGTTCAATAGTTTCGTATGGTATTTTGGACTTAGAAGCGTGTCCGGATATTGATTTGGAGGTCTTAGGCTGTTTCGGCTTGAATTGGAGAAAGTTAGAAAGTTGACAGTTTGGAAGGATGAGAAGTTTGACCGGGAGTTTGACTTTATCGATATCGGGGTTGGATTACAATTTCAGAATTTGGAATAGATTTGTCATGTCATTTAATACTTGTGTGCAAGATTTAGGTCAATCAGATTGTTTTGGTATGATTCGGCGTTAGTTTCGGAAGTTATATGTTCATAGTTTTAATAGGCTTGAATTGGGTTACGATTCGTAGAATCGATATTGTTTGATATGATTTTAGGCCTCGAGTAGTTTTGCTATTTATTTTGGAACTTGTTGGTATATTTGGACGGGGTCCCGGGGGTCCGAATGTGAATCGGATTGAAATCGGGATGATTTTTGGACGTAGTGTTTGCTGAAGCTTCAGCTGTTCTGGTGCCATCACACCTGCGGTGGGAATGGCGGCGGGTGTGGACTCGCTGGTGCGAGTGAATAAGCGCAGAAGCGGAAAAGGTCCTGCCCAGGATAGGTCGCAGATGCGGAGCCTGGGCACAGATGAACGTCTACAGATGTGATGTTTTCTTTTGCAGAAGCGGAACAGTAAGGAGCTTGCGAAGGATCGCAAGTGCGGTCGATTTTTTCGCAGAAGCGAACTCGCAGAATCAAGCAGTCATCCACAGAAGTGAAGGAGCAGGGTTTTAGTTGGAACCGCAGTTGCGATGGATTTTTTCGCAGGTGCGACAGTGAGCTCGCAGAAGCGGCAGTCACTGGGAAGAAAAGGCTTAGGTGGAGGGTATTATCTTATGTTCATCTTTTGGACATAGAGAACTCGGTTTGTGGAGATTTTTTGAGGGATTTTCAAGGAAATCATCGGGATAAGTGATTCTAACTCGAACTTGGCTATATTACATGAACCCATCATTATTTTTTTCATTTGGTTAGTGATTTGAGTTGGAAAATTTGGGAAACTTCTTAGACTAAATTTTGGGGATTTGAAAGGCGATTTGAAGTTGGATTCGAGAAATTATTATATGGTTGGACTCGTTATCGAATGGGTGTTCGAATTTTATAATTTTGGTCATTTTCCAAGACGCAAACCCGGGGTTGACTCTTTGACTTTACTTTTTGTTTCTCTTTTAAGATTGCACTTTTACTGTTGGGAATAGCTTCCTATAGTTTGTATTTATGGTATGAAATTGTTTTGGCTAGATTCGAGTAGTTCAGATTTGGATAGTCGCGTGAACGGCTTACTAGTGGATTTAGTTGGTGTGTTTTGAGGTAAGTGTATTGCCTTAATTTGTGTGGGGAAATTACCCCTTAGGATTGTTGTTGTTTTGTGTAAATTGTGATATATGAAATTTGTGTACGCAGAGTGACGAGTATAGGCTAAATGTGGTAATTGACTTTTGGCTATATATATTCCTTTCATGCCTTTAATTCAGTTGTCATAATATAGTATATCCATCACCATTAGTCTATCTTCACATGCTTTACTTGTCAACGTTAATACTTGTCTTAACTCTTACTTGCAAATTGTATATACATGTTTAGTTAAAGTTATTGTTCTCTTTAGTAGAACCTCGTGAACCGGGCATACTATTTAATCGTTGAGTTCCTTTACTTGAAGTTATTATTCTTGTAATATCTTATTGTTGAATTTGGTGTTGAAGTTATAAAGGTCATGATTCGCATTGAGGCAAAGTGGTAAATTTGTTGAAATACTATTCTTGTTGAGTTATTCACTTTCGGTTGCTATTGTTGAGGCTCTTGTTAATATTGTGGTTGAGCCATAGGCTATTTATTGTGGAAACACTATTATTTGTTGACTTCTTTGGCAAGTTGTGATATTGGGCAGTTCAGGTGCGATTTGTGATATGTTGTGATATAGATATGGATGTGGTGGTATAAGGATTTGGGGTTGAAATGCATGCGGTGAGATAAGGTGGGCTTGATACACTGTTGCTAATAGGGGAACTACTTGAAGTCACGCGGTGAGATAAGGTGGACTAAAATGCGGGAAGCTATGATTTTCAAAACTTAATTACAAGGCTCCCATGATGATATAAGGAAAGATTGTGATTTGTTTTGTGATATGAGACTACGAGGAGGTACCTCGGTAGTGATTCTTGTTGATGCCTTTCTATTAAATCACTTGTTTTGGTTTCTTTGTTTCGTTGGCATATCATTCCTTGTTTTCTTTCATGATGCCTTAATTGCCTTAGTTCAGTACAGTTATTCTTGGTATATTTTCTTCATTGTTTCATTTCCATTGCTTATCATCATCACACTGTCATATATTTGTTTAGTTTTCTTATTTATTCCAGTAGGTCCTTGACCTGACCTTCTCACTACCCTACTGAGGTTAGGCTTGGCACTTACTAGGTATCGTTGTGGTGTAATCATGCTACGCTTTTGAACATCTTTTTGTACAGATCCAGGTACCTCTTACCACCCTAGGCACCAATGAGACATGCTCAGATTTGGAGACTTCAAGGTATATATGCCGGTGTCCGCATGCCTCGGAGTCACCCTCTATCTAGTTCTACTTCATTTTCCCTTTTTCTAGATATGTTGTATAGGGATGTTCAGTATATTCATGTAGAGCTTGTGACTTGGTATCAACGGATTTTGGGAGTTGTGTTCTATTGAGTTGCGGAGTTCTTTATATGATAGTTGTTGAGTTATTTGAATGTTTTTATCATTTCTTAATTAAATTTTGCATGTATATTAGGCTTACCTAGTCTAAGAGACTAGGTGCCATCACGAAAACTTACGGAGGAAAATTAGGGTCGTGACAAGTTGGTATCAGAGCCCTGGGTTCATGGGTATTACGTGTCACAAGCAGGTTTGATGGAGTCTCGCGGATTGTTACGGAGACGTTTGTACTTATCTTTGAGAGGCTATGGAATTGTTAGGAAAATATTCACTTCTTTGATTCCTTATCGTGTGAATTTGTTGACTTTGAAATTCTAAATCTTGTCTTTTTATTCTCTCACAGATGGTGAGGACATGCACTGTTGGATCCAACGATCAGACACCCGCGCCCTCTTCTAGAGATGCGAGAGACTGGGGTCGGGGAAGAGACCGAGGAGGAGCACGTGGTGCAGCCAGAGCACCTTCTCGAGCTGCGATAGAGGAGCCACCAGTAGCTCCAGTTGGGGGACAGGCACCTAAGGCACCTATTGTTGCCCCTGCACTTCAGGAGACCCTCGCCCAGTTCTTGAGCATGTTCGCTACTCTAGCTCAAACGGGGTTGATCCCACTTGCACCGACCACATCTCAGGCTGGGGAAGAAGCATAGACTCCTGCAGCCCGTACACTAGAGCAGCAGATCCATGTTGACCAGGTCCTAGAGGTTATACCAGTGCAGCTGATTCCTAGTTTTGCCCGAGGTTAGGGAAACATCATTTGAGGAGGAGTAGCTCAGGCTCGAAAGGTATAAGAAGTACCATCCTCCTACCTTCAGCGGCCTAGCTACAGAGGGCGCACAGGGCTTTATAGAGAAGTGCCACTGTTTTCTCCATACCATGGGTATAGTGGATACGAGCGGTGTTGCTTTCATTACTTTCCAGCTGTCAGGACTAGCATACTAGTGGTGGCTGGCTTATGAGGTAGGTAGCCCTGTCGAGGCAGCTTCACTTACCTGGGCTTAGTTTTCAAAGAGGTTCCTAAGAGAGTTTGTTCCCCATAGCCTTCAATATGCATGGCGCGCGGAGTGTGAGCAGTTGCGCCAATGGGCTATGACTGTGTCAGAGATGCTGTCGAATTCAGCGAGTTGTCCAGACATGCACCTGCCTTAGTCTTCACAGCCATAGAACGAGTTCTTCAATTTATCGAGGGGCTCAACTATGGTATTATATTCAGCATCTCTTGAGAGTTGGAGATCGATACCCCATATCAGTAGGTGGTAGAGATCGCTTAGAGATTAGAGGGTATGTGAGGCTGGGAGAAAGAGGACAGGGAGGTCAAGAGGCCTCGAGATTCTGGCACATATAGTGGTGCCCGTGCCTGTGTTGCAGCCCGTCATGGTAGAGGATGTGTGAGCCTTCCAGTTCATTTAGCACTTCCAGCTTCTAGTGGTATTCTGACTACTCCTAGGTCTTAGATTGTCCATTATGCACAACCACTATCTAGTGCACCTCCTGCACGGGGTGCTTTTAGCGGTCAGTCCAGCCAACCAGGTCCGAGCCAATTTCAATAACCACGTCCTCTGAGAGCTTGTTTTGAGTGTGGTGATAATCGTCATATGGTAAGGGACCACCCTAGACTCAGGAGGGGTGCGCCTCCACGGACTACCCAAGCTCCACCTATTTCACAGGATCCCCAGACTTCTCAGGTCGTGGTTACCGCACCAGTTGCCACTCCACCTGCTCAGCCAGCTAGGGGTGAAGGTCAAGTGGGTAGAGGTTTCCCTAGAAGGGGAGGCCAGGCCAGATGTTATGCTCTTCCAAGTAGGTCAGGGGGGGTTGTATAAGACGCAGTCATCACATGTAATGTTTCGGTTTGTCATAGAGATGCATTAGTCTTATTTGAAGCAGGCTCCACTTATTCATATGTATCATCTTAGCTCCGTATTTGGGTATATCTTGTGATTCCTTGAGTCCTCCTATTTATGTGTCCATGCCTGTGGGAGATTCTATTGCTGTTGACCGTGTGTATCGGTCATGTTTAGTTGTTCTTGGTGGTTTTGAGACCAGAGTTGATCTATTATTGCTCAGTATGGTAGACTTTGATGTTATTTTGGGCATGGACTGGTTGTCGCCCTATCATGCTATTCTTGATTGTCACGCCAAGACGGTGACATTGGTTATGCTAGGTTTGCCGCGGTTAGAGTCGAGGGATACTTTGGATTATGTTCCTAGCAGGGTGGTGTCCTTCCTTAAGGCACAACAGATGGTTGGGAAGGGGCGTGATGCATATCTAGACTTTGTGAGAGATGTCAGTATTGATACTCTTACCATTGAGTCAACTCCGTTAGTGAGGGACTATCCAAATATATTTCTGGAAGATCTTTCGGGCATGCCGCTTGATAGGGATACCGATTTTGGTATTGACTTGTTGCCGGGCACTCAACCCATTTCTATTCCATCACATCGTATGGCCCCAGCAGAGTTGAAGGACTTAAAAGAGCAGTTGCAAGAGTTGCTTTATAAGGGCTTCATTTGGCCTAGTGTGTCACCTTGGGGTGCTCACGTCTTGTTAGTAAAGAAGAAGAATGGTTCAATGTGTATGTGTATTGATTATCGGCAGTTGAACAAGGTTACAGTAAAGAACAGGTATCCATTGCCACGCATTGATGGCCTATTTGATCAGGTACAAGGTGCCAGGGTGTTCTTAAAGATTGATTTGCGGTCAGGCTATCATCAATTGAAGATTCGGGATCCAGATATTCCGAAGACTGCCTTTAGAACTTAGTATGGTCATTACAACTTCCTTGTGACGTCATTTGGGCTGACCAACGCCCTAACAACATTCATGCACTTGATGAACAGTGTATTCCAGCCCTATTTTGACTCATTCGTCATTGTGTTTATTTACGACATCCTGGTGTACTCCCGGAGCCGGGAGGATCATGAGCAGCATTTGAGGATTGTGCTTCAGACCTTGAGAGAAAAGAAGTTGTATACATAATTTTCAAAGTGTGAATTCTAGCTTGATTCGGTGGATTTTTGGTTCATGGTGTTGAGTGAGGGGATAAAGGTAGATCCGAAAGAGATTGAAGCAGTGCAGAGTTGGCCCATATTGTCTTCAGCCACTTAAATCTAGAGTTTTCTTGGTTTGGCAGGGTATTACCGTCATTTCGTAGAGGGTTTCTCGTCTATTGCTGCACCTATGACCATATTGACCCGGAAGGGTTCTCCGTTCAGATGGACCGAGGAGAGTGAGGAGAGATTTCAAAATCTCAAGACTGCTTTGACTACGCCCCCAGTGTTAGTATTGCCTACAGGTTCGGGGTCTTACACTACGTACTGTGATGTGTCACGTGTAGGCTTCGATGCGGTGTTGATGCAAGACAGTAGGGTGATTACCTACGCGTCTAGACAGCTAAAGGTACATAAGAATAATTATCTTTTCCATGTCCTAGAATTAGCAGCCATTGTTCATGCCTTGAAGATTTGCCGGCACTATTTCTGTGGTGTCCCTTGTAAAATCTATATCGACCACCCGGAGTCTACACCATCTGTTCATACAGAAGGATCTTAACTTGCAGCAGCAGAGATGGTTAGAGTTGCTTAAGGACTATGATATCACCATTCTATATCATCCCGGGAAGGCCAATGTGGTGACTGATGTGGAGAGCTTGGGCAGTTTAGCACATCTACCGATAGTGGAGAGGCCATTAGCATTGGATGTTTAGGCCTTGGCTAATCAGTTTGTTAGATTGGATGTTACGGAGCCGAGTCAAGTTTTAGCTTGTGTGGTTTCTCGGTCTTCTCTATATGATTGCATCAAGAGCGTCAGTATGACGACCCCCATTTGCTTGTCCTCAAGGACACGGTTCTGCATGGATGCCAAGGAGGTTACTATTGGAGATGATGGTGTGTTACGGATGCAGGTCCAGCTATGTGTGCCCAATGTGGATGGTTTGCATGAGTTGATTCTTCAAAAGGCCCACAGTTCCCGGTACTCCACTCATCCGGGTGCCGCTAAGATGTATTAGGACTTGAGGCAGCACTATTGGTGGTGGAGGATGAAAAAAGACATACTGATGTATGTAGCTAGGTGTCTAAATTGTCAACAGGTGAAGTACGAGCATCAGCGGCTCCCACGGACTCAAAATAAGGTTGACCAAGTCAGCTCATTTCATTCTAGTGGTGACTACTTATTCTTCAGAGCAGCTGGCTCAGGTTTATACGAGATTGTACGACTTCATGGCGTGCCGATATCCATCATCTCTAAACGAGGTACGCGATTTACATTGTGATTTTAGAACATCGTACAACGTGATTTAGGCATACGGGTTGAGTTGAGTACATCATTCCACCCTCAAAAGGACAGACAGTCCGAGCGCACTATTTAGATATTAGAGGATATGCTTCGTGCATGTGTTATGGAGTTCAGGGTTTCTTGGGATTAGTTCTTGCCGCTTGCGGAGTTTTCTTACAATAACAACTACCAATAGAGTATTCATATGGGTCCGTATGAGGCCTTGTATGGGAGGCGGTATCGGTCTCTGATGGGTTGGTTTGGGCCGGGTAAGACTAGGCTATTGTGTACTAACTTGGTTTAGGATGCTTTGGAAAAGGTTAAGTTGATTCAGGATCGACTTCGTATAGCCAAATCTAGAAAGAAGAGTAATGTCGATCGGAAGGTTCGCGATGTTGTATTCATGGTTGGAGAGTGGGTCTTTCTCTGGGTTTCGCCCATGAAGGGTGTTATGAGGTTCAGGAGGAAGGTCAAGTTGAGCCTTAGATATATAAAACCTTTTGAGATTCTTGAGAGGATTGGTGAGGTGGCCTACAAGCTTTCACTACCACCTAGTCTTGTTGTAGTTCATCTGGTATTCCATGTTTCTATGCTCCGAAAGTATCACGGTGATTCTCATGTGTTGGATTTTAGATCAGTCCAGTTGGACAAGGATTTGGCTTATGTTAAGGAGTCGGTGGCCATATTGGACAGGCAGTTCCGAAAGTTGAGGTCGAAGAGCATTGCGTCAGTGAAGGTACAATGGAGGGGTCAACCTGTCGAGGAGGAAACTGGGGAGACTGAGCAGGTATGTCTCTATACTTGTTTGAGGACGAACGTTTGTTTTAAGAGGGTGGGATGTAACGACCCGGTCGGTCATTTTGAGTATTTTAGCCCTGATCCCCTATTTATTGCCTCCTCTATATTGTATTGTGGTTATATGACTTGCCAGGAGTGTTTGGTTTTGGTTTCAGATGAGTTTCAGAGTGAAATGGAACACTTAGTCCCCAAGTTGGAAGTTTAAGTTGAAAGAGTTGACCACGGTTTGACTTTTGTGTGAAAGACTCCGCAATGGAGTTTTGACATTTCCAATAGCTATGTATGGTATATTGGACTTAGGAGTGTATCCGGATATTGATTTGGAGGTCCGTAGGTCGTTGTGGCTTGAATTGGCAAAATTTAGAAAGTTGAAGGTATGGAAGGTTGAGAAGTTTGACCAGGAGTTGACCTTATTTATACCGAGGTTGAATTCCGATTCCAGAAGTTAGAATAGGTATGTCATGTCATTAATGACTTGTTCAAAATTTGAGGTCAATCGGAGTTGTATTGATATGATTAGGCGTTAGTTTTGGAAGTCGGATATTCATAGTTTCAATAGGCCTGAATTGGGTTACGATTAGTAGAATCGATGTTGTTTGATGTGATTTTAGGGCTCGAGTAGTTCCGTTATGTGTTTTTGGGAACTTGTTCGTATATTCGGACGGGTCCCGGAGGCCTCGAATGTGAATCGAGATGATTTTTGGACTTAGTGTCTGCTGAAGCTACAACTATTCTAGTGCCATCGCATCTGTGGTGAGAATAGATGCAGGTGCGGACTCGCTGGTGCGAGTGAGAAGTGCAGAAGAGGAAAGGGTCTAGCCCAGGTTGGGTCACAGGTGCGGAGACTGGGCGCAGATGCACGTCTGCAGGCGCGATGGCGGAACAATAAGGAGCTTATGAAGGACCGCAAGTGCGGTTGATTTTTTCGCAGAAACGGGCTCGCAGAAGAGAGCAGTTGTCCGCATAAGAGATGGAGCTGGGTCTTAGTTGGAACCTCACCTGCAATGGATTTTTCCGCATGTGTGGGGTCGCAGGTGCGACAGTGAGCCCGCATAAGCACCAATTGCTGGGCAGAAAAGGCTTAGGTGGAGGGTTTTATCTCATTATGATATTTTGGACCTAGAGAGCTGGATTGTGACGATATTTTGAGGAATTTTCAAGGAAATCATCGGGGTAAGTGATTCTAACTCGGATTTGGCTATATTACATGAACCCATCGTTTTTTTTGTCATTTGATTAGTGATTTGAGTTGGAAAATTTGGAGAAAATTTGTTAATCTTCTTAGACTAAATTTTGGGGATTTGAAAGGCGATTTGAAGTCGGATTTGAGTAATTCTTGTATGGTTAGACTCGTTATCGAATGGGTGTTCGAATTTTGTACGTTTGGGCGGGTTCCGAGACATGAGCATGAGGTTGACTTTTTGAGTTGACTTTTTGTTTCTCTTTAAAGATTGCAACTTTATTGTTTAAAATAGATTCCTATAGTTTGTATTTATGGTATGAAGTTATTTTGGCTAGATTTGAGTCGTTTGGAGTTGGATAATAGCGGGAATGGCTTACTAGTGAATTGAGTTGGCATGTTTTGAGGTAAGTGTCTTGTCTACTTTGTGTTGGGGAACCCCTTAGGATTGATGTTATTTTGTGTAAATTATGATATGTGGAAGCCGTGTACGCAAGGTGACGAGTGTGTACATGGGCTAAATATGGTAATTTTCTCATATTGGCTATGTAGATTCCTTTCATGCCTTTAATTAAGTTTTCATAATATGTTATATTCATCATCATTAGTCCTTCTTCACATGCTTTACTTGTCATCATTAATACTTGTCTTTACTCTTACTTGCAAATGGTCTTTACATGTTTAGTTGAAGCTATTGTTCTCTTCATTTCTTATTCATTATTTAGTCGATGAGTTCCTTTACTTGAAGTTATTATTTATTGGAATATCTTATTATATAATTTGGTGTTGAAGTTATAAAGGTTGTGATTCGCATTGAGGCAAAGTAGTAAATTTGTTGAAATACTATTCTTGTTGAGTTATTCACTTTCGGTTGCTATTGTTGTGGCTCTTGTTCATATTGTGGTTGAGTCATCGGCTATTTATTATGAAAACACTATTACTGTTGACTTCTTTGGCAATTTGTGATGTTGGTCACTTAAGGTGCGATTTGTGATACGTTGTGATATTGATACGCATGCGGTGGTATAAGGGTTTGGATTTGAAATGCGTGCAGTGAGATAAGGTGGGCTTGATACTCGTGTTTCTAGTAAGTGAACTACTTGAATCCACGTAGTGTGATAAAATGGGCTAAAACGAGGGAAGCTATTTCGGGAAAATAATTTTCAAAACTAAATTGCAAGGCTCCTGTGGTGATATAAGGAAAGATTGTGATTTGTTTTGTGATATGAGACTACGAGATGGTACCTCGGTAGTGATTATTGTATGCCTTTCTATTAAATCACTTGTGTTTTGGTTGCTTTAATTCCTTGGCATATCATTCCTTATTTTCTTCCGTAATGCCTTAATTGCCTTAGTTTAGCGTAGCTATTCTTAGTATATTTTCTTCATTGTTTTATTTCCATTGGTTATTATTATCACACTGTCATATACCTATTCAGTTTTCTTATTTATTCTAGTATGGCCTTGACCTGACCTCGCCACTATCATACCGAGGTTAGGCTTGGCACTTACTGGGTACTGTTGTGGTATACTTATGCTATGCTTCTACACATCTTTTTGTGTAGATTCAGGTACCTCTTACCAGCCTAGGTACCAGTGAGGCAAGCTCAGATTTGGAGACTTCAAGGTATAATTGCCGGTGTCCGCAGGCCTCGGAATCACCCTTGGTCTAGTTCTACTGCATTATCTATTTTTATAGATACTATTGTATAGGGATATTCAGTATACTTATGTTGAGCTCGTGACTTGGTATCACCGGATTTTTGAAGTTGTGTTTTGTTGAGTTGTGGAGTTCTTCATATGATAGTTGTTGAGTTATTTGAAAGCTTTACCATTTCTCAATTAAATTTTACAAGTATGGCTTACCTAGTCTTAAAGACTAGGTGCCATCACGACATCTTACGGAGGAAAATTTGGGTCGTGACACCCAGTGATTCCTCTTCGCGATCGCGGAAATACCTCGCGATTGCGAAGAACAAAAGAACGCTGCCACCAAAAATCACCTTCGCAAATGCGGAACTCAAAGATGCGAACGCGATATGCAGGAACTCAAAGCTACGGGATCGCAATGAACAAACGCGTGGCTTCCAGGCCACCCCTTCTTCCTTCTTCGTGAACGCGGTACAACCCTCACGTTCGCTTAGTACCAATGACCAAAGATCCACAATCTTGGACCAACTCCCGCGAACACGTAGAATATTTTTCCTAGTCGCCCAAACAAACCTTCGCGATCACGAACCTTCTCATGCGATCGCGAATAAGGATACCGGACCTGAAACATCAGCAATAACAAGAGTCTAAATTCACTTTGATTCCAATTTGAATCACGCCTGATGCCCCCGAGACTCCATTCAAATATACCAACAAGTCCTAAAACACGATACGAACTTAGTCGAGGCCTCGAATCACATCAAACAATATCAAAAATACAAATCGCCCCCAATTACATCCTAATGAAACTAATGAATTTCCAACTTCTACAATCGATGCCGAAACTTATCAAACCAATTTCAATTGACCTCAAATTTTGCATACAAGTCATAATGATACAACGGGCCTATTCCAACTTCCAAATCCAAATTTCGATCCCGGTAACCACAAAGTCAACTCTCAGTCAAACTTCTCAACTCTCCAAACTTTAACTTTTTCAACTTTCGCCAATTCAAGCCAAAATCACCCACGGGCCTCCAATTCAATATCCGGACACACTCCTAAACCCAAAATCACCATATGGAGCTATCGGAACTATCAAAACTCTATTCCTGAGTCATTTACGCATAAGTCAACATCCGGTCAACTCTTCCAACTTAAGCTTCCAACAATCGATTGCGAAACATCTCCGAAACCAAACCAACCACCACAGTAAGTCGCGTAACAACAAATGAGCATAGAATAAGTAATAAATGTGGAAATGGGGCTACAATACTCAAAATGACCGGCTGGATCATTACATAGGGGTTGCTTTAATTTGAATTGAAAGAACAATTGTCAAATAAAATTAAACAAAGGAAAGGAAAATTAAAAGAAATAGAAAGTATAGACACTAGGGAATTTGATCCCGTGAACCAGAGAATACATTTAATTGATGTTTTCCGTTCTTTTCTTTTTTTATTTCTATTTCTTTTTCTTTTTTCTTTCCTTTTGAATTTTTTATTTTTTATTTAAGGTAATAGCCGACGATATCTCTCTTTTATATTCCTATATTCTTATTATCTTATTAAGGTTAAAATTTGTTGATTTAATCGGGTATAGTTTTTTCTTACTCAAGCACACATACAAAATTAAGCTTCACGGAATTTTTTTATTTTTGTTAGAGAATATTATATATGATGTTAAAAGAATCATGAAAAGATATTTTATTAATAAATATTAATTATTTTTTATAATAAATCACATATTGGTATAAAATGAGCATTTTTAAATGATAGGAATTGTATTTTTCTAAAAAATGCTCATTTTGCATAAACTAATGTGGGATTTTAATGCTCATTTTGCATAAAATGATGTGGCACCTTCTAATGATTGGGATGACTTTTATTTATTTTATTCCTTTTTTGAATTATTTATTTATTTATTTTCTTATTTATTTATGTAAGCAACTTAATTATGATTGACTATTCCTCTTGATGAAGGGAGAAGAGTTAAAATTGTTTCTTTTCTTCTTCATTTAAAATTATTTCACCCTGTGGTTGTCTCTCTTCACTATTCATTGTTCATCTCTCTCCATTTGGGTGACAACCCACTAATATTATAATTTATAGGCACACTTTGGGTCTTCTCTTTTCAGTGGAATTCAAGGTATGTATTTTTTTCCCTTTTCTGTGTCATTGTCTTGAACATGTTTTGCCCTTTTTTATATGATTTTAAATATTAATTCTAATTTCTATTCTATGCTTTATTTTTTTCATAATTTATATTCAATGCTTACTCTTTTATCTTATAAATGTAGTTCTGCTATGTCATCTACATTCTCTCATATTCCTATGAATGACTCAGGAGTAGAAATAATATTGTTTTTACTATATTAAAGATCCTATTAACATCTTTCCATAAAAAAATTAATTTCAAACTTGGAAGAGTTATTGAATGCCTGATGTGCAGTTTAAACTTTAAAGCCTAGATTGCTTCAAGTTTAACTCTGAGTTATGGTGTCTTGTAGGGGTAGATTTTGGGGAAGTAGAGATAAAGAAAGAGATTTCTAAGGAAGAAAAAGGACTCAGTGATGAGAAAATGGAAATTTTTTTTTTTGGTCAAAGAAAATGAAAATATTAGTAAAGCTTAACCTGCATGTCTCAGATCTATTAAGGACAAGAAGTTTCTCCTGCAAATTGACCTTCAAATATCAAGCAAGCCATCAAGATCAAGGAGCAAATCTTTGATTACATGAAATGCCTTCTCCTAAAAAAATGTGGCAAATTCGAAAAAGCTAAATGCAGTCATGTTTATGAAGAATGAAACAACATCTCCTCTAGCGGAAGTTGACCTGCATAATGGCAATAAGGATCAAAGTAAGGCAGGGTACTTAGGACCATATTTTAATAGGATACCTAGAAGTTGGAATATTTCCACTCCCTCATACATAGGTTGTGACATATGTGACTTCATTCATTCAAGGAGGAGTAATTCTCAAAATGCTCTCTAGCACAACTTCGACCACCCCCAAATCCTTACTTTTCCGATCTTCCTTTTGAGCAATCATGTCCACGCCAATACCAACAACCATGGACCTACATCATCACCACCAGATGCAAATCGACAAACTTGAAACCCCAAGAAACACCAAAGTCTTTTCCCCAAACCTTAACATCTAATTCTCATCTACCCACTTACATCCCCCATCCTCTACCCACGAATGCCATTGTAGACCTTACTGATGAAACATCAAATGAGGATGAGTTAGATAATTTCATCCCACTAACGGCTGAAGACAAAACTCGCTTATACACACCTTGGAAAACTTCTATCATAGTAAATGTGTTTGGTAAAATCATTGGACATCAACTACTAAAAATTAAACTAACAAACTTATGGAAGCCCTCAGAAGAAATTCACCTAATTGACTTGGGCTGCAACTTTTTCCTCATTAAATTTTATCATCAAGAAAATATGTGTAAGGCATTCCATGAAGGTCTCTCGTTTGTCATAAACCACTTCCTTTCTATTCGACGATGGGAGCAAAATTTTATTGCCTCCGCAGTCCAACTAACGTATGATGCTCTCTGGGTACGTCTCCTGGAACTACCAACGGAATTCTATGATTCCCAAATCCTACAAAAATTCAGAAACAAGATAGGGCAACTCCTAAAGATGGATAATTGTACAACATCCACCACAAGAGGGAGATACGCCCGGATCTGCATTGAAGTACCTCTTGAGAAGACCCTAAAAATGCATGTTCATATAGGCACCCACAAGCAGGTCTTACTATACAAAGGGTTGAACCTACTCTGCACAAAGTGTGGTAGATTTGGGCATGCTAGTTGGAGCTACCAATTTTCCCAAACACCCCCTATAAACTCCATACCCACCACCTCCACACAGACATCACCAACTTGCCCCACCTTACCAAACAACCAGCCTACAATACACTCCCACCCACTAAATGACTCAGAATGGAAAACAGTGAACTTCCCAAAAAAGTCTCATGCGCGTTACAACCAATACAACCAACGGAAACAACCAGATGAATCCAATATCCACCGCATAGCCAATCACACGAGGCTGGGGAAGGCGGCTGCTACAGCACCACACAGGTAATGCCAGGTAAGGCCGTCAACCCTACACAGTTCACACTTGCAAACACGTTTAGCTCATTAGCGTCTGTGGACTCACCCACTGATTGTGCACCAACTGGGCCTAGGCCTATATACGAAAATACCACATACCACACGAGCCCAAGTGTGCAGCAAGATGCAACAATGGGCCACAAATATTTATCTATTGATGACCTTACAAATAATCCCACTAATACTTAACTACTATTAATTCTCCTAATCATATTAACATTAACACTAACATTATGAATCCAACCCAAACTACTAACACTTGTTATATAATCAATAAGGGATACCCTAATGATGAATTAATGGACACCAACATGAGCACGATCTCGCCTACTATAGCCCATATAGCTGGCTCAACAGATCCCTCCCCACACGACACGTCAGACAAAAACCCTGACAAAATATTCACACAATCCATCTCAGCCCACCTCCAAGCTGTCACCTTGCATGCCACCCTTCCTTGACCTTCCTTCTTCAGATTCTCTCCACTCTTCTCCAACTCCAATGGCAAACAATCATTCACCTCCATGTGACACTACTTCAACTACACTCAACCCTACTCCTACTACATCCATTGAAACACCTCCTCAATCGTATGCAAATACAACAACTCCCATACCACTTGCCACATTCCCCCTCTACCACAAAACGTTATAACTCCAACACCTCAACATATCCACCATGCACAGGCCTTGGCTTACAACCCTCAGAGAAAAAAACCAGATAAATCAACAACATTTCCACTTTCCACGCCTGATAATGAGCGGACCACCCCACCCACAACCCACAACACCTCTAATATACACTTTCACCACCACTGGAATATCCACTACAGTCATGGCTAGAAATACGGCTCCAAGGGTACTCACTAATCTTCACAATGGAACTCAACAACCAGGAGGTGATCCTACTGGTACAAAACCCCACACACCTAGCGGAGATTGTCACAAAAGGGATGAGACTGGGGATGGAGGCAGTGGCTCAGACACAGTGGTCTACCCTGAACACCCCACTGATGTTGGACCCAACAAGAGCCTCTTCGCCAACCTAGTCTCCTTGGACAAACCCACCAACTCCACTACTATACAGCTTCCATCAGTTCACGGGCCCTCTACCCTTCTACCCACAACACCACACAGGGATGATCTATGCCCCATGGTTCCAACACATGAACTCCTTCTCACCACCACCACTGACTATGTCTCCCACAAGCATCTAGGAACCACTGTCCCCTCTAATGACTCCTCCAAACACTCCTCCTCCATCGCCAAACGAACTAGGGGAGTAAACAAGGCTCGAGTTAGCCCAAATAATGGAAGAGATGAGGGAAACATAAAACAGAGTTCATTTGGCTCAAGGACTTCTATCTCTACAGCCTCAAAGAGCAGTTTGCAAAAAAGTTCATCCTCAAATGTCCTCCAAATCTCACGACATGCAACATAAATTTCAAGGCAAATCCAAATCCACAAGAAGGGAAGTACTCAATGGTCATAATACCATCACTGATGCAGACTTCAATGCGCCAACATGACACTTAGGCTCCGATGGGATCCATGAGTGATGTAGCTGACCTAGATGAGCCTACAAACCCAACACCTCTTATGAATTTAATCATTTGGAATTGTAGAGGCTCGAATAAAGCAGAATTTAGGAGACAATTCAGATCCATGTTGGATAACTATCAATCTGTCTTAGTTGTATTACTGGAGACAAGAATGCGTGATCACGCATTTTTAAAAAATGATTTCAACTTCTCTCACATGGCACAAGTTAAAGCACAAGGTATGTCGGGTGGTATAGCCTTACTGTGGAATGCAGAAATGGTTAATGTGGAAGAAGTTTCAATGACTACACAGGAGGTGCACTGCATGGTTCAGGTATGGCCTAACCCCCTTAAATGGTTATTTTCTTCCATATATGCAAATAACTCTACATCACTAAGAAATATGATATGGAAAAACCTAAAATGTATACATAATTCTTATAATGGTCCTTGGTTAGTTGGGGGATTTTAATGAGGTAATTCGTGCTAATGAAAAATTTGGTAGAAATCCAGTCAACAACTCAAGGGTAGATGTTTTGCACAATGTATAAACTATTGCAATCTATTAGACCTAGGATTCAAGGGCAGCAGGTATACTTGGACTAATAAACGGAGAAATGGAAATACAATTTTAGAAAGATTGGATAGGCTCCTAGCAAATTAGAATGGATACAAATTTTTTCGGAAACAGTAGTACTCCTCCCACATACCTACTCAGACCACTGCCCTCTCTTAGTTATACTTGAGCAAAAAAGACCTCCTAAAAAAAAAATATTTCGCTTTGAAAAAATTTGGACGACAAACCCTTCTCTAATAAATGTAATCCATCACTCATGGAAAAATAGCACTTCACTCGTTAATGCTATGAATAACTTTCAAAAAAATGTCACTCACTGGAATAAACACACCTTTGGAAACATTTTTGAAAAAAAGAGGCAATTACTTGCTAATCAATGGAATCCCACGATCCATGCACTATCCTACAAGCAACTTCCTACAAAGCTTAGAAATAAAACTAAACCATGAATTTAGTGCTATATTAAGATAGGAAGAAGACTATTGGAAACTGAAGTCAAGAATCCAATGGCTAAACGAGGGCGATGCTAATACAAAATTCTCTGAGACGTAGACGTAATCGCACCAATGCCTTAAAAGATGATGTAGGAAACTGGACATATGATCCAATAGAAATCCAAGACAAAATTTATCACTACTAGTTAAACTTATTCACAACTCAACACCATTCAACCACTAATATTAATTTTAAACAATCTACCCATAACTCCTTAAATGATGTTGACAAACAATCCCTGAGTCAACCGCTACAGCTTAAGGAAATTAAGCAAGCCCTTCACTCATTCCAACCTTTCAAAGCGCATGGGCCCGATGGACTACATCGTTCTTTTTCCAAAAATATTGGATGGACGTGGGTCAATCAATTACTCAATGTTGTCAAAATGCCTTCAAGGTAAAACTTACTTGTGCCTAATACCTAAGGTAAAACATGCGGCTTCCATGAACCAATATCGACCTATAAGTCTTTGTAACACAATCTATAAATTAATCACCAAAATAATTGTCAATCGTTTAAAACCTGTCCTACACAAATTAATTGGTCCGACACAATCTAGTTCCCAACAGGGGAAATGAGCTTCTGACAATGCCATTATTGTACAGGAAGTCCTTAACCACTTGAAAAAAACAAAAGGAAAAATGGGCCACAGATGCTAAAATTAGATTTAGAAAAGGTGTTCGATAAGCTTGAATGGTCCTTTATTAAAGACACACTACATTACTTTAACTTGCCAAATGGTCTAATATCTCTCATCATGGCGTGCATTACAACACCTTCTATCTCTATACTCATCAACGGATCCCGTACAAATTTCTTTAAAACATCGAGGGGTATACGCCAAGGCGATCCCTTATCACCCTACATATTCATCATGTATTTAGAACGCCTCTCTAGGAACATATTCCACTCAGTAGATTATCTCCTATGGAAACCAATACAACTATCAACAAATGGACCTCCATTATCACACCTTTTGACGATATCATACTACTGTCCAAGGTAACTGACACTAGCTGCAACACTATAATCGACACTATAAACAACTTTGCCAAGCTCTCAGGTCAAACCCTTATCTTCCAAAAATCTAAGATTTTTTTCTCAAAAAACTGCAATGCTCAGGAGAAAACACATATCTTATCTTATTTCAGTATGCATGAGGGGAAACAATTTGGTAAATATTTGGATTTCCCATGTTCCAAAAAAGGCCCAAATAAACCGACTTCTAATTTTTACTGGACAACTTTAAGGCTAGACTCGCGGGTTGGAAAACATCCTTCCTATCTATGCCGGGTAAAATTATCCTAATCAAATATACTCTTTCTACTCTTGCAAATCACATAATTCAATATATTGCAATCCCTAAATATATCATCACAAAAATGGAGCAATACATGCGCAACTTTTTGTGGGGAGCTACTCAACAAAAAAGAAAATTCCATTTAATAAATTGGCAAACAGTAACCATGCCAAAACACTTAGGTGGACTAGGTATACAGCGACTTGACCTAAAAAACAAAGCTTCACTAGCAGGATTAGCATGTCGACTGTTTCACTGCCCAAATCAACTATGGGCGCACACTCTCATTCATAAATACAGGAACAACAATACACTTCAAAGGTACTCTCACACCTGGCAAAATATCCTAACTGGATGGAACGTCTGCCAACATGGAATACAGTGGAAATTAGGTACCAATTCTAACTTAAACTTATGGGTGGAACCTTGGATTGCTCCACGAACAACCCTCAGATCCTTGATGACTGGTCCTATACCCCTAGCCCATATCAACCGTCCGACTAAATCTTACAGACTCCATAATGATTGGAATTGGGCAGAAATCGCTTTCCCTATCCATACTTCTATTAAAAACTGCCTTAATAGCATAAATGTACCTATCTACACAAACCAAAAGGACACTATCTTTTGGGGTTTATCAAACAATGGTAAATTCACAATCAAATCTATTTATTTTAACTATTGAATCAACAACTCAATCCACAAGACCAAACAACATCCTACAATTGCATTTGGAAAATATAAATCCCACAAAAACTAAAAACTTTTCTGTGGTTTATTATGCACAAACGACTACCTACCAAAGAATACCTCCATCACATATGCGTCACACTAGATGACCAATGTCACATATGTCGAATGGAGAGGGAAAACATTAACCATATTTTTTTGCACTGTCCCTCCATACAACATATATGGAATGACCTAGGTGTAGCTAACATTCCAAACAGTATACATCTTGCCTTTCACCCGTCTGCATGGCTACAAAACTTCATTAATATAACACAAAGGCCTATGCCTCTTCGCATCAATAACAAAACTTTCCTCTCTTACATATTATGTCACATATGGCTTAATCGTAACAACCATTACTTTAACAATATACAACAAAGGCTATCGCTGAACAAAATTATCCAAAATGCTATTGAATACACCTATTTTGCCACAAATGGGACAACTCCTAAAAGTTAAAAAATTCAATACATCAAATGGATACCTCCTCCACCAAACTGCTACAAATTAAACACGGATGGTGCAGCTTCACTACCAACACATAAAGCAGGTTTGGGGGGTACCATTAAAGACTCAAATGAAAACTGGATATTAGGGTTTGCAGCTAAATTGAAAAATGCCACAGCAATCTAGGCAGAACTAAAGGCCCTCCAACAAGGCCTTGAACTAGCAGTGGTCAACAATTTAGCACCACTAGAAATAAACATTGATTTCGCATAGGTAATAACGATGCTGGAAATAGACAACATTGTCCATACTAACATACTCGATGATTGTAGGTGCCTCCTGCACCAACTACATAGTGTAACCTTGGCACACACCTACAGAGAAGGGAATGAGGTGGTTGATGTTCTGGCAAAGGCTGGTTGCAACTTGCCTTCAACTGCCAAAACATTGTTTTTTGAAGAACCACCGGATTTTGTCAGCACCTTTTTGCGGAAGAATCAGACAGGAGGAAGTTTGCATGCACATTACAGGAAAAACAGACGGACAACCAAGTGGAGAACACAGGATATGGAATTTTTACACCTCACCAACATGAAACCCTTTTGGACACCAACATTGACGAAGCTGTGATGAGGAATTATATTACATTAGATAATAGTAACACATGTACTAGACAGCAACCAGCAAACTATAATCTAGATGATATAGCATAACCCTCTATTTAGCTACTCTAATTTACTTTAATGCAATTATCTTTCATACCAAAAAAAAGGGTGATATGTATGGTGCTTGAAGGACGAATTGCACCCATAGGTATCATTGGGAAAAAAATATTTGTGATTTTATCTTTATAGAAATTATTAATATTTGCCTTATGTTTCTAATGCAGTTGAAACATCAAAGACATAGAAATAACATCCTTTCATTTTGATAGAGCACCATTTTCATTCAAATTTCTACCCTGCAATGTTTTATTCCTTTTGGACATCTCAAATTTAAATGCGTGTTTACCTTGAAAATGGTAATTATAATTATATTTGATTATGTGATTCTACAAATACGTGATCTATTTTAATACCGGTTATTTAGGCAGTAGATGCTGAGTGTGAAGTGAGAAAAATAAAATAAGAGCAAAAAGAAACGAGATTACGCAAACCGGGTAACGGAGAGGCCGGTCTCGAGGGTGGTCGGGAGGGCCTCGAGGTCGAGCTCCAGAAGCTTGACTAGGGGCTATCGATAACAATATAACAGTATTGAATTCCTTAAGAATGGTCTATTTATGATCAATAACAAGTAATAAATGAAGAATAATTCAAGAACACAATAAATGAGAAGCAATAAATCAATGAAGCAATGGTAGAGAATGTTTTAGTTAGAGAGCAGAGGATGTTCTTGTTCTTGTATTGAATATCATATGTGTTACAAAGTGACAAGGGTCCCCTTTATATATAAGGTGGAATCCCAACATAGTACATGTGTAATTAATGCAAAGGAATATGGCTGGTAGAGCCATTTAATGCCACGGTACAGGCTTGTACTATTTTGTGTATTTTGTCAGCTTTAATCACTTTCCCCTTGGAAATTTCTCGCCTTTCCATGCTGACCTTCAATTTGTACTGCCTCGAGGTTGAGGACCTTCGATATGCCCCCTCGATGCCAAAACTTGAACCTTCGAGCCTTCTGAGCGTCGAAATGACCGTAAAATCGCACTCTCTGATTTTAGCCGTATACAGATAGTCCCCGTGTTTCTTAGAATGAAGAGATAAGAAATGGTTTTGACCTTTTTCCTCTTCGACACTCCTATTATGACGCCAGTACCTTTAGAGCATTAAATGACGTGACATGAAAAACTGTGTAGAGGTTGCTGTCAACACAATTCTCAAGAAGCCCATGAAGGTTCGACTTTTCCGCTTCAAGCATGCCCAAAGGGCCTCTATAAATAATACAATCACTTGCCTTTTCATAGTTTTGCATTTTCTTCATCTTTTCCAAACCTTCAAATTTTAACTAAGTGCTTTCCATTCTTATCTCTACCTGTGCACGTTTTTTCATTTTCTCACTTCAAAACTCGATAGTTATCATGGCAAAAACTTCCAAAACGGTTCCACAAAAGGAGGGAGCTGCTTCTTCATCATGCCCGTCTAAGGGCAAGTCAAAAATTCCTCCTACCATCGAGCAATGCATCCCTGGACCTTTCGACACCATTTCTGACTTTACAATAGAAAAATTCCTTCCATATTGGGTCGATGCGAGCCCATGTCCCGATACATAAGTGTAGTATCGGATATAGAGAGGGTAAAACTTGACTGTCGTTGGGGGGAGGCGGCTCGAGCAGAGATTCCTACGGCTGAAGAAAGCATAGTCATGCAAAAGGCTGGCTTTCTCAGTGTATATACATACCCCTTCACCTTAGGCCCTGTTGATTCTTCTTCTCCGCCGATTGACTCGGTGATTCTTGATTTTTGTCATCAATACCGAGTGACACTCGGTCAAATATATCCTTCTTTTTGGAGGATTGTACATATGTTTCGACATTTCACCAAGGTGTTCCTCGCCTGCATCGACGAGGACAGAGATCCCCACTGACAGAATGTCATTCCCGGAGGAATGGAATATGAAACGTAAGTACCCCTGAATTGAACATTCTTTGTTGTCTCTTTCTCTTTCGACTGATTTTCCTCTAATTGTGCAGCCATTGTTTGGTTTCCTGGCGCGATTCAGGACCTTCCGGGGTGGATTAAACGTTTAGACTCCACCTTACCATATAAAAAATGTATATGGTATGATCTGGCCAAAACACAATGGCATGCTAAGAACCATGATACTCTCTTGTTGCTATTTTTTTCATTCTTCGTAAGAACTTTTGTTGGTGATGTTTTTTGACATAATATGTTTGTGCAAGCCATGGTGAAGGCGTGTTGATGAGGCCGCCCCCACCTGGTAAGGAAGAGGCCCCGAAGACCATTAAGGATAATAAAAGGAAGAAAGAGGCCTCGGCGGAGTCTCCAAAATCAAAAAGGTCAAAGGCTCGGAAGTCTAGGACTAATGCAATGGTCTTGTCTTCGACGGCTGGTGAAAGCCTGCGGGTCGAGAAAGAGAGCGATGATGCCTGCCCTTTGGTACAAAGGGTAAAAGGAAGCGTTGAGGCTTCAAGAGTTTTTGAGCGATCGTCCATTGAGTTAGAGGCGGCCGATGCAGACCCGCCGTTCGTAGAGGAGACCCTCGAGGAGGGTTTGGGCGGAGTCCCAATATGCTCATTGAACATAGCACAGTCCGTGTTGAGGAACTCGGAGGGCTTGCTACTGGAGCTTTCCGAAGTCGGGAAGAAGCCTCGATGGAGGTTGATATTGCTGGTGGACTTCATTCGGATCCGTTGTTTTCTCCAGGGGAGATACGGGATGCTCAAGTTAGGGGTGTTCCCAGTCTAAAGACCTCTCGTGGAGAGGATGATGCGTTTAAAGACTACTTCGAGGGGGTAAATGAGGAGACCGATGTTGATGCCCCAGTTTCTCTCGAGGAAGCCGAGAGGCTCCAAAAGAAGGTGACATTTTGAGAAACAATATGCTATTCTCTGACTTTCTACTCTTGTTTTCTGATTTCCCTTCTCTGTGTTGCAGGTCAAGAAGTTGTATGACCAAGCCTTCTCCAAGATACAAGATGAGTTGACTCATCGTGGGGAGGAGCTTGAGAAGCTTATGTCAGAGTCGGTCGAGCTGGAGACTCTATGCGCTCGAAAGGAGGAGGATTTGACCAACCTTTGGGAAAGCTCGGAGAGAGCACTTCAGGAGAGGTCCGGCTTCTCCGAGTAGGTATGTCAGTACCCACATTTTTATCTTCAGTTGCAATGTTTTGGTGTTGATTGATCTACTTTCTATTTTTCAGATTAGGCAGAAGGACGCCCTGATGGAGCGGCTTCGAGAGGAGGTTGCGGCCAAGGATGCCGAAATCCTAAAGCTGGCCCGGCTGAATGACGTTGAGGCTTCGGAAATGGAGTTGCTTCAGGGAAAGCTATCCTCGGTTCAAGACCTTCTTCGAGGTGCTCCGGAGAAGGCTGCTGCACTATCTGCTGCACTATCTACTGCCAAATTTGAGGCCAATGAATATGTCTCCTCATACAAGAGAGATGTTGCTGTTGCGAATGATCGGGCCAGGGAGATATCCGAAAAGGCCGAACTGAAGCTGGCTCGGGCAGTTGCTTATGCCCGTACACAAGCCAGGAGGCAAGCCCTCGAGGAAGTGAGCGCTAAGGGTGTCGATCTCTCTGCCGAGATCGAAGAGGCCAGGGCCCTGGATGAGGAATTGGCAATGTCGAGTACATCGGATGAGGGCTCTGAAAGCGGCTCCGACAGCAGCGAAGGCGAAGAGTAGATTTTCCTCCTTTTTTGCTTTTTCCTTTTTCCGTATATAGGGCCCTTCAGGGGAATTTTTGTAAAAAACACCTCTGTAAATATATTTTTTGAAATAGAATATCTTTTGTCACATATCGCACAGACTTTGTCCCGTAATGCTTACGCAACAATTAACCTTTATGATTTGATTCTTAGATCCTCGGAACTCGCACTTGCAATAGTAGATCCCCTCGAGATCAGACACCTTCGTGAGGGTAGATCGGCATGTGAGCTTCAATCCCTCGAATGCCGTATGACGGTATCATTTATGTGACGTGACCGTGAAGTGACCGAGGTGACCCCACCGGCACACTTCCCCAAATGTTATGACGACTTTGTCAGAAATTGAATGGCCTTCAAAGTAGTTGGTCATCCACCTTTCGCTCTATATATATTCTTTCTTCTTCTTCATTCTAACTCTTGCTCCTTTGCAAAAACTCATCTCTCCTTTCAAATTTCTCATCCTTTTCCCCTTTTTTGCAAAAACTGCTTTCATTCCTTCCTATTTATCTCTGTTTGAGTAGTTATGGATGTCGTGCCCGAATCCGTTCATCGAGAAGAGGGAAATTCTTCCTTTGCTCCTAGCCTGGCCAGTGGTACTCTACCGGCGCGTATGGTGAGCTGACCCCATACTGCTTTGCTCCGAAGAAAGACTTTGAATTAGATAAACCCTTCAATGCCCCGGGCCATCGAGAGCATGCTTCGAGGTTCGTCCGATCGATAGAAGAAAACCACCTCGAGGCCGTGAAGAGAGTCTGTAGCTGGGGGGAAAATGTGATATTGCAGATACCCTCTCGAGAAGAGAATGTCATGACTTATGTAGAGGGATTCTTGACCGTGTATACGTACCCGTTTACATTAGGCCCCCTCAACCGACTTGTGCTAGAATTCTGCAAAAGGTACCGAGTCACCCTAGCACATATTCATTTGTCCTTTTGGTGGATAGTGCTGATGATGATGTATTTTACCAAAAAGGCTGAGCTCGAATTTACCCTCAGCCACCTTATTAGATTATACCAGCCTCAACATTGTCGAGGCCTGATTGTGCTATGACGCCGGTCCACTAGGACTTTCATTGCCAGCGATGATGAGGATCGAAACGGAGGATGGATGAGTCAGTTTGTTCGAGTGAGGACCGTCGATATCATCCCAGCGGAGTTCCTAGCATTTCTCAAAAAATGGAACTTCAAACGTAAGTGCCATGTCGTACCTTAGTGTCTTTTTTTCTTATCGATTTATAAGAGTGTTCCTTTTTCTCTTTTTCAGCGATCCCGTGGGTGCCGGGAGAGGTCGTCGATCTTGCGGATTGGACTCGAAGCTGGCAGCTTCCTTAACATATGACGAATGCAAGTGGCGTGATCTCTCGAATGGCAGATGGGAAGCAAAGCACCACGGTATGAGCCGTGTGGTATCCCTTTTGATGAACGTTTCCTTTTTTGCATACTAACTCTGTCACCGCAGGTGTTGGTGGGTTTTCCGAAATGAGATCGTGCCCCTTCGAGGAGAGGGAAGGTCCGAGGGAGGACAATAAGCGAAAAAAGATCGTCTATAGATGAGGACATTATCGATGAGGCGGGGCCTTCTCAGAGACATAAAGGAGACGTCGTTGCTGAGGAGAGTCTTATATATGTTGGTCATTCTGCGGACATCGGCTCTCCTCGTGAGGATGATTCATTGTCTACGGCTCGAGCTGGGGGCCCTTCCGAGGCTCTCGATTCTGTCAGGCCTAAGACCTCTAATTTCGAAGAAGAGGTTCCCCGAGAGATAAAGAGCAAGAGTCCTCCACCATCGTCTGCTTCTGCCCTCGAAGGTACTTCGAGGGATGCTCGGTACCGGGGGCCGCCCGGACCAAGCGAAGTTCCTAGTGGGCATACCCCTTATCGAGAGCAGTTCAAACTGGGGCCAGGCCAGTAGATGCATGTTCAACTTTTAAGGAGGCCCAGCGGCTCTATTCCGAGGTGAGTTTTGATCGGCCTTGCTGGATTTTTAGCTATGAATCTTCATTCTTTGAACAGAAGTTTCTCTTTTGCAGGTTTTTGACGTTCAAGTTCGAGTTGCTTCGCTGTGAGACCCGGTTGCGGGAAGCTTTGGGTAAGAAAAAATCTCTCAAGCTTCTTTGTAATGAGAAGACAAAAGAGCTGATACATCTTTGGGTGGAGATGCATCGGAGCCGGATTTGTGAAGGAAATCTCGAGCGTCAAGTAACACTTACCTTGAAGGGATACATGCTTCCTTTCTTGCTTTTGGGAGCTAATTCTTTAGTGCTTCAGTTGCAGGGAAAGATAGAGGCGTTGGAGCGCCTTCGGGGCGAAGTCCGGCAAGTTAGTTCTGAATGTCAAGTGTTGAAGGCGCAGATAAGCGTACATGTTGCGGCCCAAAGGAATGCTTTGGCCAAGGCTACTGCCCTCGAGATACAACTTCGTAATTCCCAAGAAGATAGCTCAATTCAGTCGAGCAGGATTGCCAAGCTTGAGATTGATGTTCTAAACATGAAGGCTGAGGTCGCAGACGCTCGGGCTGAAGCTGAAGAACTTCGAGCGAAGCCCGATAAAAAGGTGGTCGTTTATTTGAAAGAAGCTGCCGATGCTCGGGTTGTGCTGAGAGGAGCTTTCGATAGAGAGATGAGGGGCAATGAGTATGCCCGATGCAAGTCTCGGAGGGAGACCCTCGAAGAAATACATGCTAAGGGCTTTGACCTCTCGAAAGAGATAAAGCAGGCCGAGGCGGACGAGATCGACGCCAAGTTTTTCCTTTCTTCTTGAGTTGATGCTGATATTTGAAGGCCGCCATGGGAGATGGTCCGAGGGGCCTTTGAGGGAGATGGTCCCGAGAGTATACTAGATTTCCTACTTTGTTGTTTGCATAAGACTCATGTGGGAGTGTTGTAAATATGTATTTGTAATGCATATATATATATATATATATATATATATGAAAGATTCTTTGGCTTGATTTGCTTGCCGATAGTTAGCCCGATGAATTGGACTTTGAGATGAAACACTTGGGGTCATAAATTGGCCCAGAGGCTTTTTGAGCTGGCGACTTGGGATCTTATGCTTTAGGTCGGTATGACCTTCGGTGTAGCTGGCGACTTGGGCTTTTAGGCATTTGGCCCTAAGGCGCTTTAGTTAACCGTATCGAGCTTAGTCTCTGAGTTGGGTTTCAACTCGAGCTCAACGGCCCTCAAGTTTTCAAATTGGCCCTGAGGCGCTTTGGGTCGGTATGACCTGTAGCTGGCGACTTAGGCTCTTACGCGTAAGGTCGATACGACCTTTAATGTAGCGGGCAACTTGGGCTCTTACGCTTTTTTGGCCCTGAGGCGCTTTGGTTAACCATTTCGGGCTTAGTCTCCGAGTCGGGTTTCGACTCGAGCTCAACGGCCCTCAAGTTTTCAAATCGGCCCTGAGGCCCTTTGGGTCGGTATGACCTGTAGCTGGCGACTTGGGATCTTACGCTTTAGGTCGGTACAGCCTTTGATATAGCTGGCGACTTGAGCTCTTACGCATTTGACCCTGAGGTGCTTTAGTTAACCATATCGGGTTTAGTCTCCGAGTCAGGTTTCGACTCTATCCCAACGGCCCTCATGTTTTCAAATCGGCCTTGAGGCGCTTTGGGTCGGTATGCCCTTTTAGCTGGCGACTTGGGCTCTTATGCGTAAGGTCGATACGACTAGCTGGCGACTTGGGTTCTTACATTTTAGGTCGATACAACGTTTGATGTAATTGGCGACTTGGGCTCTTACACTTTAGGTCGGTACGACCTTTGATGTAGATGGTGACTTGGGCTCTTACGCTTTAGGTCGGTACAACCTTTAACCGGTAGTTTTCGAAGTTTTTTGAAGTAATTGAAGGCTTGTGATTTTATGGAAATAGTCGGACATCTCCGAGTCGCGTTAGTTTGGCCGGAGCCTTATGACGGTGGTCATTGTATTTGGTCGTCGCCTTTTAGTCCCCGAGTGAGATAGCCACGACGTCTATATCGAGGGTATGCCTTTTGGGTCTTACAAGTTCAATATATAGCCTTGACTTTGATATGGGAATTATGTCTTTTGCTTAAGGTCTTACAAATTTGTACATGCCTTGCTTGAGGTCTTACAGTTTTGGTGTTGCCTCATGGAGGGATTACGAGTTTGAGGTTGCCGGCCCTGAGGTCTTACGGCTTCGAGTTAGATAACTTGATGAGCCGATTGTTGAGGGCAGTCCCTGAGTTGGAGTTGATGTTGCCTCGAGGAGGGCTTATGAGCTTGAAGTTGTCGGCCCTGAGTTCTTATGGCTTCGAGGTTTTGGTGACTCGATGGAGTGACTGTAGAGAACAGTTCCTGAGTGCTTGACAAATTTTTGGCCCTGGGGCTGTTTCTTGTGAAAATAGCAAACTTCTTTGATGTGCAAAATGTTTTGATGATAGAAGGTACTTCTCTGATTACATGGTACAAGTATACATGTTTTTTCCATCGACGGTTCGATTATTCTATGCGGAAACGGTTCATTCGATCGTTTGGTCTGATACATCATTCTCTTGTTGAGACCCTCTTTCGCATATTTCAGTGATCTTCTGGAGGGATGCCCCTCAGTATTCGAGGTTGATCGCAGAGAAGCATTGAATACTAGGTGATTTCTCCTTAGGTAGCATATGGATATTGCCTCGTTAAAAACCTTGCCGGTAAAACCCTTTGGGATAAAATGCGACGTAAGGGAAAAAGAGCGCAAAGCATGCTTTAAAACCTAAGGCCTTCGAATCGGGGGGTGCTTCGACTCCTTTCAATCGTACACCTGCACGCAGGTTAGCATAAAGTGTGAAAGAAAAAGAGAGAGGGTCGTACCTTAGCTGCGATGGCGTTCGAGCCTTGGTATGCTTTGGTTATCTGTTCCGAGGACGCGGCACGGTCCTTTGTTCCTACGAGGATGTAGTTCATGATTGTTACTCGGTTGTTTGCTTGTTTTTTGGCTCCTTCGATGTAGAAGTTGCCGGTGCCACATCGTGCACTACGAACATTTCTTTCGCTGCGTGTTGCTCTCCGTATATTGTTTTTACTCTATCCTTCATTTGAAACTTCATCATTTGATGAAGGGTTGACGGCACCGCCCTCATATTGTGAATCCATGGCCTTCCAAGCAATGCATTGTACCTCATGTCACCTTCGATGACATAAAACTTGGTATCCTGAATTGTGCCGGCCACGTTGACTGGAAGGATGATTTCCCCTTTCGTTGTTTCGCTTGCCATGTTGAATCCATTGGGGACTCGAGAGGCAGGTACGATCTGGTCGAACAACCCGAGTTGCTCTACCACCCTCGACCGAATTATATTGGTCGAGCTACCTGGATCCACGAGCACACGTTTAATTTAAAACTTATTGAAAATAAAAGAAATTACCGGTGCGTCATTATGAGGTTGGGATAAGGTCTCGATGTCCTCTTCGCTGAATGAAAGGGCGTCTTTAAGTATGTAGCTATGAGTTCTCTTTTCCCTGGTGATGGATACTTTCGTTTGCTTAAGATGGGTCCTTGAGGGACGTCGACTCCACCAGCAATCTCGGCCACCTGGTATCCCTGATCTTACTTATGGCCGATACGATGTCTGAACCATTGATGCTGAAGTTGTACTCAGATAGCTTTGGTGCCTCTACCGGTTGATACCTTTCTTTGTTTGGCCTTGGCTCTCTTTTTGGAGGCCTCGATTCCTTTGCTAAGACTCTGATAGGATACATCGATCCAGAGGGGGATTCCAATTGGTCCTCCTCGACCCTGATCTTCGACTGATACCTATTGTGCACATCCGCCCAAACTATGGTGGGGTACTCGATTAAATTCTGCTTCAGCTGTTTTGAAGCTATCGGGCTTCGCTCATTCAAGCCCTGAGTGAAGGCTTGACCTACCAATCGTCGGAGACCAGTGGTAATTCCATTCGTTCCAATTGAAAGTTGGACACGAACTCCCTTAACATCTTATTCTCCCTTTGCTTGATTTTGAAAACATCAGATTTTCTTGTAGCGACCTTGATGGCACCAGCATATGCTTTCACAAAGGAGTCCACCATCATAGCAAATGAATCTATCGAGTTCGGGGGCAGGTTATGATACCACATCATGTCCCCTTTGGATAGTGTTTCTCCGAATTTTTTCAATAGAAAGGATTCAATCTCTTCGGGCATTCTGAATTTCTTCGGGATAGGCATCGGAGCTGCACTTGATGGGAATGGCTTTTGCACGATTTTGAATCTACACCTTTCAGAATCAGGGATGCGCCTAGGATCTGATCGACCCTCGAGTTGTAGGTCTCCACTTTTTTTGTCGTTAGCTTCTATCTTCTTTTCTCCCGATTCAATCTTTTTTGCGAGGTCTTCGAGCATATTCATAATGGCGGGGTCGATTACTAACCCATTATTGCTCGATCTTTCTGGTGCCTGTTTGACTCGAGGAGCCGTTTCTGGTGGTGTTGTGCTTGGAGTTCTATGATGGCTTTGTAGCTGAGCAATAGCCACCTATTGTGCCTGCAATATTTCAAAAATGACGTAAAGGCTAACTTCTATTTCCCTTTGAGCAGGGGCTCCCTGTGCTTCATGATGGTCTCCTTCACGAATGCTTCCATTTGTATGAGATATTACATCGACATGTGGAGCGTTGCGTGAGCCTTCATCGACAGGAATTTACACTGGTGCCCCTTCAGGGTTTTGCGGTGGCACACTGGCACCTGAAGCAGCTGCACCATTCTCTCTGTGGTCCTCAGGACCGTTGTTTTCATGTGCGTTTACTGAGTTAGACATTTTCTGACATGAAATTGAAGATTCTTGTACAAGAAAAGGTGTGAAGAATAACTTGTATTTTTAGAAAAACCAGCACTAAAACAATCACTATTATTTTTAGCCCAACGGTAGGCGCCAAACTGTTTACCTTAAAAATGGTAATTACAATTATATTTGGTTATGTGGTTCTAAAAATACATGATCTATTTTGATACCGGTTGTTTAGATAGTAGATGCTGAGTGTGAAGTGATAAAAATGAAATAAGAGCAAAAAGAAACGAGATTACGCAAATTGGGTAACCGAGAGGCCGGTCTCGAGGGTGGTCGGAAGGGCCTCGAGGTCGAGCTCCAAAAGCTTGACTAGGGGATATCTATAATAATATAATAGTATTGAATGCATTAAGAATGGACTATTTATGATCAATAACAAGTAATAAATGAAGAATAATTCAAGAACACAATGAATGAGAAGCAATAAATCAATGAAGCAATTGTAGAGAATGTTTTAGTTAGAGAGAAGAGGATGTTCTTGGTCTTGTATTGAATAACATGTGAGTTACAAAGTGGCAAGGGTCCCCTTTATATATGAGGGGGAATCCCAACATAGTACATGTGTAATTAATGTAAAGAGATATGGCTAGTACAGCCATTTAATGCCACGGTACGGGCTTGTATTATTTTGTGTATTTTGTCAGCTTTAATCACGTGCCCCTTGGGAATTTCTCACATTTCCATGATGACTTTCGATTTGTACTGCATCGAGGTGGAGGAACTTTGATATGCCCCCTCAATGCCAAAACTTGAAACTTCGAGCCTTCTGAGCGTCAAAATGACCGTAAAATCGGGCTCTTCAATTTTAGCCGTATACAATGCGGAGAGAACAAAAAACAATCGCAATTTGAAGTGATTACGATAGCGGCAGACGGTATACATACAGTGGTAATGGTTTCTCCCCTCAAAAATTTTTGTACATTCGTGGATTTTACATATAAGTCATAATAAGATTTTCATATTTCATGACTATTCACTTTAATTTTTTATATCACATACGTTACGACTCATATTAGCGTACGTTAGATCATGCCGTAAGTTAGTCGGCGTAAATTCGAGAAGAGATTATCTTTCAGATGATAAGAAGTAAATCCTATTGGTCTTAAATGATACAAGGGTGTACAAGAGTGGTTAACAAGTGGTAGAAGTTAAAAGAATCAAGGATGTTGTAACCCGTATTTTTTAGTAAAACTAGAGGTGCTTAATATTCTCAAGAGGTTGTGTTATAAGTTATTTGAATCATATAATATCGGTGTCATAATTAAGTCTTGAAGCCAAACGAGTTATGAAACAAAAGTCGACAAACGTTGTCGTAGCTTACGATCATAATTTTACTCAAACTTTAAGTCAAATGCTACTATGCTTTTCTTCCAATTTACTTGGAATTACAGGCTGATATACCCACCAAATTGAAGATGTGCGAGTCTTGTTTCCAATGCATAAAATATTTCATAGGTACGACGTCGGAATAGAGAGAAATTCTTAATTTTGCAAGACTGCATCAAATAGCTCTCTATGGGGACCACATAGGCAGTTGAGATATATTGATATATATGAGAGGCCTTAACCCCATTTTAACTCATTATTTTCACTCTCTTCAGACCATAGCACCTAAAAACTCTCTCTCAAGGTTTTCTCATGAACCAAGACCCAAACAAAGGACATACAACACAAATCAAGTGTCAGGAATTGTGTGGCGCTAGTAAGTTTCTTGTTCATCTTGTTGTTGCTGATTTTTTGTGGTTCCATCTCGTGTGAGAGGTTGTTTTAAGTGTTTTATGTTCTGTAAAATACTCTCTCAAGTTTTAATAACCTAGGTGATTTCAAAGTCTTCCAAAGTGATTCTAGTGTCGAAAAACCCGAATTGATTGCTATTTTCACTTCCTTATTCTTGTGGTAGCATAGGAAGGATATTTCGTGGTGAATTAAGGTCAAATTGGAGTTTTTCTATCTGTTTGAAGGTAAGTAACCTCTTACTCTACATGTATTTAATATTATCCAAGTTGCGGCTAAGCCGTTGAAGCTAAAACTTGTGAGTTATCTATCGAAAGGCTTGTAAGTAATGTTGTTGGTTGGTGGACTATTTTGAGAGGCTTAATATGATTATTATTTATGTTTTTTGGGTTGTTTTGTAATTGTTTTAACTTGTGAGAAGTCATATAAATAGGGAAGGTTATGTCAGTTTCATCGTAAAATAGGTTGCAGTCGATATATAATAGTTACGATGCTTAAATAATAACGATAGTGTCATTTCTCTTGTTGTAGACTAAGGAGTCGTGACATTTGCATAGATTGAGGTTGGGAAGAATATACAAGGTATGTGAGGCTATCCTTTTCCTTCTTTTGCATGACTTTGATTTTACATAATGTGATGAACGATCTTGCAAAGATACTCCATTCTTAGAAGCTAGCAGTACTTACATTATTTCCCTTCTTGTGGAATGATCGATGCTGATGTTGCTTCTTTTATTATTATGTCATCAATGTTGTTGGTACATCCTGATTCTTATAAGATTCATGATGAAGATTTAGTCCTAAATGTGATTCCAATGAGTTATATATATAATACTCTATCGAGTCGCGCTATAGTCTCTCGGTTACGGCACCTTTTGTGAAACCACTGATCAATTGAATTTTACCGAGCTCCATGTGACCAGGTACGATTCTACTGATCTTTATGATGGCTAGGAGCGTTTTAAAAGAGCCTATTACGATTGGGTACGATATGATGATGATGATGCCCACAGAGGAGTATGTTTTTAAAAGTATATATATATATATATATATCATGCATTTCATGGCAGTCGCCCTTAAAGGCACTCGGATGTTAGAGGTTATATATTCTCTATCCCTGCTTACATTACTGTTCTTATTTATGCCTTCATTCTGTACTGACATCTCTTTTATTTGTGGATGTTGCATGTCGTGCTGCAGGTCCTGATAGACATGTAGACGCAGCTCCTCCACCAGAGTAGGCTGCACAGTTCAGCTGTTATTAGTGAGATCCCTTCTTTGGACTTTCCATGGTCTTGGTCTGTATTTTTGTTATAGACATTAGGGGTATGTCGGGGTCATGTTCCGGCAATGCTACAGCACTTATGTTCCTTTAGAGGCTCATAGACAGGTGTCGACTCATGTATAGTTTAGATTGTCTTGTCAGCTAATTTTTGTTGTAGTCTCTCATGGTAACTTGTCAGCTCCTACCTTATATATAGCTTCATGATAACCTTATTGGCCCATGTTATGTATGTTCATATCATTATCTGTCATTATTGGTTGTTCATGATCATGTCTACCATTTATGTTGATCTCGTCGGCCCTTAAAAATAAATAAAAAAGGTAAGATAAAATATATATTGGTACTTGACAGGTATGACAGGGTGCCAGTCATGGCCCTCCAGTTTGGTTCGTGACAACATCAAAATTAGACAAAGATGAGAAAGTATGCTTATGTGAAGAAAATAAAAAAAATCTCTCCTTTTATCTTTCTCCTTTCTTTTGTAAATCCCAACATGATATAAAAGGACATGAAGGTAATCAATTAGGTATATATAACCTATTTTTATTATTTTTAATATTTAAATATTAAAAGAGTATTACATAAAGAGCTTTTTCCTAAACCGCGTGAAGCGCGGCAAGATCACTAGTTTTATTATAGGTTTGATCCAATAATTGACCATTTCCAATTCAAATTGGAAATCTTTTATAACTAGAGTGGATGATGTTAAGAATCAAAATCGTCAATACAAGACTTTTGACCATTTAAACTATCAAAGGTTCACAACGAAAATTAGAGATATATGCACCCCAAACAAATGGGCGAGAATTGCTACTGATTCATTGTGCAATTTCCCTTTTCGTTTACAGACAACAATCTTTTGTAGTAACAACATATAGTGTCATGTGTAACAAAGAAATGCTTTAAGCAAGGATGTTATTTGCTTTGTCACAACTTTCATGTTATGAATAAATGGAGTCAAGTAAAGAAATTTCTCCAACTAAAACTTAACCATTTGCTCACATCATGTCAATAAAGTTGGAAACTGAAATCTGAAATCAATAACACCAGATAATTTTGAATAACACTGAATCACATTGATGCTCATTTATCCATACTCACTGTTACAGAGAAAAGTAAACGGTTCATTTCTCTACGACAACTGCATGTATTCATGATTTAAGATGGCAATTTGCAGGCTACATGTTACAACACCACAACCATACGATCCTGTTAGGGCATCTCCAACCCTTGCATCATTTTTTTTACACCAAAATAGCGTAAACACCAAAATGGTGCATAGTAATTTTAACCCATTACACTATTTTTTAAATCAAATAAAAATATACCCTTTATGTTCTTTTCTCTCTTATATATTATATTATTTAAAACAAATCCTTTCCTTTTTCCTTTATACATATTTATCCCATATAATTTATATTTCTTTATTATATAATAATTTTGTAACGATCCGACCGGTCGTTTTGAGATCTAGCGCATCGTTCAGCGGTTTGAAGTCATGAGCAGCTCCATTTCAGGTATTATGACTCGTAGGCATGGTCGGAGTCGAATTTTGGGAAGTTCGGAGTCAAATTGGAAAGAAAATTCTCATTTGAGAAGCCTTAAGTTGGAGAAATTGACTAAGATTGGAATTTTGAGTAAACGACCTCTGAATCAAGATATGAAGGTTCTTGCAGGTTCGTATGATGATTTCGGACTTGGGCGTATGTCCATATCGGGTTTTGGACCGGGAGCATTTCGGTGTGTATTGTGGAAGTCAGCATTTTTGAACAAATTTCCTAAGTTTGGCTTGAAGCACATTTCAGTGATAATGGTGTCCATTTGGGATTCCGAGTCTGAGAATAGCTCCGTATGGTGATTATGGATTTGGGAGCGCGATCGGAAGTGAATTCAGATGTCCGTAGGTCATTTTGAAGTCATTTGGCTAAAGATAGAAATTCGAAGGTTTTTGAGAAATTCGACCGGAAGTGGTAATTTTGATATCGGGGTCGGAATACGATTTCGGAAGTTGGAGCAGGTCTGTAATGTCTAAAATGACTTGTGTGCAAAATTTGGGGTCAATTGGACGTGATTTGATATGTTTGGCATCGGATGTGGAAGTTTGAAATTTCAAGTTCTTAAAGTTTGAATTTTAGTGCGATCTGTGGTTTCGATGTTGTTTGATGTGAATTGAGGCCTCGAGCAAGTCCGCATTATGTTTTGGAATAGGTTGGTGTAATTGGACGGGGTCCCGGGGACCTCGGGTGGATTCCGGATGGTTAACGGATCAAGTTTGGAGTTTGAAGAAGTGTTGAGATTGATGTCATCTGGCGTGACCGCACCTGCGAGGATTTGGATGCAGGTGCGAGATTTTCTTGCTTGACTGGGAGTTCTGCACCTGCGAAGGCGCAGATGCGGACAATGGGGTGCAGATGCGAGTTTTGGCTGGAGTTGAGGAAGCCGTAGGTGCGGGAGTTTGGGCGCACCTGCGGGAGCGCAGGTGCGGAGATTGGATCATAGGTGCGAAAATAGGCCTGGGCAGAATGTATTAAAACCGATATTTTTGGCCATTTCTCTCATATTTCTCATGGATGGGGCGATTTTAGGAGAGCTTCAAGAGGGGAATTTCATCATCTATGTCAAGGTAAGTTATCCCAACTCATCTCAAGTTAAATACAAGGTATATGCAAGGATTAAAACATGAAAGATTGTGGGAAAATTGGGAATTTTGAAGAAAACCTAGAAATGTTTTTTTGGATTTCTACCACGAATTTGAGCATGGGATTTAGAGTAAATTGTATATTTGAGCTAGTAGGGCTATGGGTAGAGTTTATTTTTGAGAAATCTCATATTCCGGGCACGTGGGCCCGAGGGCATTTTGTTCACTGAGCGGAGTTGGGAAATTATATAATTTGAATTTTTTACGAGTATTAGAGTGAATTTTCATTGCTTTGCCCGTTATTTGGTAGTTTTGGGGCGTTGTGCATCTATTGGAGTCGTCGGAAGGGCTTGGAAGCCGGTTATGGGATTTCGGAGCGAGGTAAGTCTCCTTTCTAACTTTGTGAGGGGAAATTGTCCCCCTAGGTGAACTAATTAAATATATGTTACTATCTGCGGGGGCTACATATGCACGAGGTGACGGGAGTCCGTGCATAGCTACTATTATGCCATGTCCGGGTAGTCTAGACCCACTGGCATGCTTTACTTGTCGTACTTGTGACCTTGTCAATAAAATATCATGTGATCCTGCAAATAATATTAGACTGATAATGCTATTGAATTGGTAATTTATTTCCTAAGAAGGCTAGAATGTACCTTTCTTAATCATTTAGAAAGAGAATTGATTTCCTCCATGGGTAATTGTATACCTGATAAGGTTATATTATTGAATATTATTAAACTTGGCAAATGAGTTTTCAAAACANAAATGAGTTTCAAAACAAAGATTTAAATGCTATTTTTCGTGTTCCTTTAAGAAGAATTTTATCACTTTTCTGGGTAACTGCTTTCTTGATAAAAATGTGGACTTATTGTGTGAATATATGTAGCTATGGGTGCGTGAGTCGCATGTATGATTCGCGAGCAGGATAACCCTGTATTTATGTATAATCGCGTCACATGATCGATTCGCGAGCGGGGAAGATAGATGCATCTATGGTTCGAGCCATTCGACCCTCGGCGGTGCACAATTTATTATTGTTGGTCCGCACCATTCGACCCTCGGCATTTGCTTGCACATGATATTTACTGCGTATTTGCTGGGATTTTACCTGATTACTGGCCTGGAAATTTTAAGTTGTCGATTGAAATGACAGATATTTATAGTTATTAAAATTTTGGAAGAAGTTGTTCTTTCCCGTTGATTAATTGTTATTTGATTAAATCATCCATGTTTGATTATTCGTTATTGAAATGATGAATATTTAAAGTGTTAAATGTGGAAGGGTTGATAGTATTTATTCCTGATTTTAATAAATTTCCTATGACATTCATGCTTAGTGTCTCACTTGATTATACTAAATTGACCTCTAGCAAGTGTCAAATCGGCCTCTCGTCACTACCTCTCTGAGGTTAGGTGGGATACTTACTGAGTACACGTTGTTTTCGTACTCATGCTACACTTGCTGTGCATTTTTATTGTACAGGTACTTTCATAGCGATGTGGCTGGTTTGGAGACTTAGGCGAGCTGCATCATCCGGAGGCGATCCGTAGCTGCAGATTCTCCCTCATATTGTATTTATTTTCATTTTAAATTCCTTGTCCAATTTGTATTTCGGACAAGCTTTGTAGTATTTGTGAAATTCTTAGAATTTGCCCATGCACTTGTGACACCGGGTTCTGGGATGTGCATGGGATGTATTTTATAAAAATGGAATATTAAACTTTCGTATTTACTTAACGGATTTTTGTTTAGTTATTACGTAATAAGTTAAAGGTAATGATTTTAAAAATGTTAAAACGGGAATTTATTTCAACTAATTAATGATTGGCTTGCCTGACGATGGTGTCTGGCGCCATCACGACCTTAATAGATTATGGGTCTTGACACATTTAATATAAAATTATTTTATACCTCAAATTTTTAAATAGTATAAATTATAAACAAATATTATACATTATATATATTAATATATAACTCAAATAAAAATGAAATCATTGATAAGATATAATCAAATAAATATTACATTATGGTAAAATGTAGTTTTATTTTTACATAAATATCTAACTTACAAGATTAGTATGTTGCTCCCATAAATGCTCTATTAATGCATTACGAAGTGCAAAATTAGCATCTTTATCCTTAATATTTTATCCCAAATTGTTGAATTGTTGGCAAAATCAAGTGCAGATAGGTAGCGAGATATGGAGATAAAAGATAGAGCTTTGAAACTAAAAAATTTAAAGAAGAAAATAAAATTTAATTGTCAAATTTTGACTCTATTGGTGATCCAAATATTCGTGAATTTATTGAACAAGAACAAAAACGAATAATGGATAAATGAAATCAACAATTTCAACAGCCACAACCACACCAATCCTCTTCCCATACACTCAATATTTTAATGATATTGGTGGATCGGGAAGGCATTTTGGTCTTCATCTTATTCCTCTTTGAATTGTTTAAACTCAGCTTTCATTTGCGTCATTTTCCTCTTTATCTTTCGGCTTTTTCTATCTCAGCTTTCATTTGACTAATTGTATTAACAGAAGCTTATTTATGTTTCTGTCGATTGCTCTACCTTTACTTCGTCTTGACTATGATTCTTCACATTCTTGTATACCTTCAGCTGATAAATATGAAATGTCTATAATTGCACAAAAAATGGATTGGAATCAAGAAGGAGAATGAACCTAATTGAGATCACATACCCATAATTGATGCTCTATTGCTGCAATTTCACGTAGAAGAATGCAATTGTTGAAGAAACCCAATCCCACGAATCTAATTTCCTGCTTGATCTTCCAAATATGCAAAATAGGGTTATGAAACTTTGGTGTCACGACCCAAAATCCCACAAGTCGTGATGACACCTAACTCAACCCGCTAGGTAAGCCAATTTAACAATAATCCAATTCAAATAAGATTTACTAAGGACTCATTTATTTTTTTTTAAGATTAATACGTCTGAATCTGAATACACATCTGAATATCAAGACGTGTATTAAAATTAGGACATCTGAATCTAAATGCACATCTGAATGTTAAGATGTGTATAAGATCTGAATACTAAATGATTAAGACTGTTTAATTTTTAACGTCTGTATGTATAAAATTTACGTTTATTTGAAAACTAATAAACATAAATTCAAATAAAATACTATTAATCTAATATTCCATCACTAAAATGTATAGCTTTTTAAAATATGATAGTTGTTGGTGGTGATGGCTAATGGTAGTGCTTGTGAATGCCGACTAAAAGTGGTGGTTGGTGGTAGATTTGGTTGATGGTGGTAGTTTAGGGCAGTAGCCAGTGGTGATTGGTAGTGGTAGCTATTATGATTGAGGATGGTGGTGGTGGGTGGTGATAGTTAATAATGGCAGGTGGTGGTGGTGGTAGTTGTGATTGAGGTGGGAGTGGTGGGGATGGTGGGGATGGTGGGTGGTGGTAGTTGACAATGGTGGCGGCTACGATTGAGGATGCTGGTGGTAGTGGTTGAGTATGGTGGTGGTCGGTGGAATGGCGGCAGTTGATAATGGCAGGCGGTGGCGGCAGTTAATAATGAATATAGATGATAGCATCTTAATGAAATTAAGTCTATGTTATAGATATTAATGATACACAGACTTATTCAGAATCATTAAGTGGTTGTGAAGTAAAAAAACAAATACATTTAATGATTAAGATCTGAATAATTAAGATTCAGACTTTAAAAACAAACGCACTTATCGAGATCTAAATGATTAAGATTCAGACCTCCATTAAGTGCAAACAAATGAGGCCCAAGAGAAGTAATGATAATACAACTAAACTTTTATACAAAAATCCCAAAGATTAGTAGTACAAATCATGAGCTTCTAAAACTTAGAGTTTACAAAGCTGGCATGAAATAAATATATCACCTGTTTGAAATGTACATAAAAAGATCTTTTTATAAATCTAAAGCTACCTTGAAAAAGAGGCAGCTACAACCAGAATGTAGGTACATTTTCAATGCCAGCTTCTGTGACGAGCTTAGACAACGGTCAGAGTCTGACACCAATAGCCAAGAAAAACTCGTAACAATGTAATGAAATCGTACAAATAATGCTCAAATATATGATGCTCAGCTCGCTTACAGTTACGGAAAATAGGCATGCTTTTAATGTTTAACAGTAGAATCCAAATCTTTTGCCAAAATCACCAAAATATAAGCATATCAGAAAACTGTGATTTTTCCGAAAACTTTCAACAACGGATAAGATATTAAATTATCATATAGCATGAGGAAAGTACATCTCTATGCTTACATGTCAATGTACATGTGAAATCATGAATATCACAATACCGTACAGCATGAAAACATGCATCCATATGCCTACCTACCAAGTATGCATGTCAATTGTAATGCAACACAATGATAAAGCCATATACTCATACTCTCGGAGTATTCAACCTCACTCAGCACGCTCAATCATTCAACACCCCACAATCACTCAACACTCTCAATCATTCAGCACCTCCCAATCAGTCGGCACTCTCAATCACTCAACACTTACAATCACTCATACTATGCTTCTACATATTTTTGTAAGATCCAAGTGTTGCCAGCAGCAGATCTCGGGATTGAGCATATCAGTTGACTGAGAGGATTCAAGGTAGTGTTTCAGATTATCGCACACTCTTGGAGTCCCCTTCCCTTATTTCATACTATTATTTATACACCCAGATAATATTGCACAATTGAGACATCTTATTGCATTCTGTTTTAGAGCTCATGACTCAATACTACCTGGTTTTGGGAGTTTGGTATTATGTATCAATGTATTGGCTATTGTTGGGGCTTTACTATGCTATTATGATAATTCAGACATTTTATGTCTTGTTTTGTTGTTTCAAATCCTTATTGCATGATGTCTTACCTGCCCTTGGAGGTTAGGTGCTATCGCGATCTTTGGTGAAATTTTGGATCGTGACAAGTTAGTATAAGAGCCCTAGGTTCATAGGTTCTACGGGTCATGAGCAAGTCTAGTAGAGTCTCACAGATCGGTACGGAGATGTTTATACTTATCTTCAAGAGGTTACCGGATTATTAGGAAAACTTCACTTTCTTTTATTCATAAGGACTTGTTTATTTCGAATTTTTTAACCTTTACACTTAATATTTCCTCTTAGATGGTGAGGACACATTATTTGGGAGCTTTTGAGCAGGCACAAGTGCTCCTTGTAAGAGTTGTGAAAGGTTGGGGCCAGGGCAGAGACCGAGGTGGGGCACATGCCGCAGATAGAGGTCAGTATCTCCAGTCGAGGATAAGTGTCTGATCATGTTGAATAGGTGGGACCAGCTCAGGCACCTGAGGGACCTATTGCTACACTTGGATTTCAAGAGACTTTCTCTCACATTATGAGTATGTTTGAGATCTTGAATCAGGCATGATTAATTCCAATTGCACCAACTACTTCACAGGCAAGAAGAAGAGATTAGACTCCTACCACACGCACAGCAGAGTAGTTGGCTCATGTTTATCAAACACCGGGCATTCTATCGGTGCAGCTGGTCATTGCAGTTCAGCCCGAGATAGGGCCAGCCTTTACTGCTGAAGAGCATAAGAGGATGGAGAGGTTTCAGATACATTTTCCTCCCCATTTCAGTGGAGAGCCTACTGAAGATGAACAGGGCTTCTTGGATTAGTGTCATCGTATTCTGTGCACTTTTGGTTTAGTGGAGTCGAACGGGGTTGACTTTACTACCTTCTAGTTTTTGGGGTTGGCATAAAGATGGTGGCAGACTCATGAATCGAGTAGTCCAGCTGGCGCAAAACCACTCACATGGTCTTGATTCTCAATTCTTTTCTTAGAGTAGTTTATCCCACAGATTTGTAGGGACCATTTGCATAGTGAGTTCGAATAATTGCGCCAGGAGGGTATACTGTGATCCAGTATGCTATGAGGTTTACAGAGTTTCCATGCTATGTAGCACTTCTATTTTTTACTGAGAAGGATAGGGTTTATAGATTTTTTGAGGGACTCACCTACAGCCTTAGGTTAGGGATGGCATGAGGGATAGAGATGATACTACCTCTCATCAGGTTGTGGAGATTTTTAGGAGGTTGGAGTGTATCCGCATGCAGAAGAGAGAGGATAGGAAGGCTTTGAAGCCTTATGGTTTGGGAGGATTGAGTGGTGCCTACTCAGGGGACAATGATCGACATAGTAGAGGTACTTCAACCCGACCAGTTTAGTCAGCACTTTAGGTTTGATGGGGTGTTCCAACTAGCTATGGATTTTAGAGCACTCGCCCAAGGTAATCATCTTTCAATGCACCTTCAGCACGTGATTCTTACAATGGTTATCCAGCCGTTCAGCCAGGCTCGGTCCTAGTAAACACGTATGTGGAGTGCTTGCTATGATTGTAGTTATTTGGGGCATATGAGGTGGGATTGTCCCAAATTTTTGATGAGTGTACCCCAGCAAGGTACCTAGGCTATGATTCATGCGCTAGATGCTACACCATCTACACAGCCAACTAGAGGTGGGGGATAGGTGTGTAGAGGTCGTCCTAGAGGGGGAGGCCAGGCTCGTTGTTACGCTTTCCCTAGTAGGATTGAGGCGGTCGCATTAGATGGAATCATTATAGATATTGTTCCGATTTGTTAAAGAAATGCTTCAATAATATTTGATCTGGGTTCTACTTATTCCTATGTGTCATTTTACTTTGCATCATATTTGGTTATGTCTTTTGATTCATTGGATATCCCTATTTATGTGTCTACACCCATTGGGGATTCTATTATGGTGGATCGTGTTTATCGTTCTTGTGTGGTTACTATTAGGGGTTATAAGATTAATGTTGTTCTGTTATTGCTTAATATGTTTGACTTTGATGTGATTCTGAGTATGAGTTAGTTATCTTTGTACCATGCTATTCTTGATTATCACGCTAAGACTGTGATATTGCCTATAGTGGGGTTGCAAAGGTTGGAATGGAGGGTTCCTTGGGTAACATTCCTAGTAGAGCAATTTCTTTTCTGAAGGGTGAATGGATAGTTGAGAAGGTATTTTTGGTGTACTTAGCCTTTGTTAGAAATTTCAGTGCTAATACTCCTATGGTTGATTTATTCCTCGTAGTGAGAGAATTTTCAGATATGTTCCCAGCAAACCCACTGAGCACGCCACTCGGTAGGGATATTGATTCTTGGTATTGATTTGGAATCGACCACTTAGCCTTATATATTCCACCATATCACAAGTCTCTAGCAGAGTTGAAGAAGCAATTGCAGAAGTTTCTAGATAAGGGTTTCATCAGGTCAGGTGTTTCTCTTTGGGGTGTGTCGGTGTTATTTGTGAAGAGGAAAGATGTTTTCATGAAAATGTATACTGATTATAGGCAATTGAAAAAGGTTACCATCAAGAACAATTATCAACTACCTCGCATTGATGATTTGTTTGATCAACTTCAGGGTGCTAAGGTGTTTTCACAGATTGACTTGAGATCGGGGTGCCATCAATTGATGATCAGGGCCTCAGTCATTCCTAAGATGTCTTTTAGGACCTGTTATGGGCATTATGAGTTCTTGGTGATGTCTTTTGGTTTGACTAATGCCCTAATAGCCTTCATGCATTTGATGAATACTATTTTCTAGCCTTATTTGGATTCTATTGTCATTGCATAATTAATGATATCTTGGTATATTCCCATAGTAGGGAGGAGCACAAGAAATATTTGAGAATGGTGCTTTAGGTTATCAGCGAGAAGAAGTTATATGCTAAGTTCTCCAAGTGCGAGTTCTGGTTGGATTCAGTGGCAAAGGGCCATGTGGTGTCTAGTGATGGGATTAAGGTGGAATCAAAGAATATTGAGGCGGTTCAGAGTTGGCCCAGACCTTCTACGCCCATGCAGATCGGGAGTTTTGTGGGTTTGTCTAGTTACTACATTCACTTTGTGGAGGGTTTATCGTCTATTGCAGTTCCATTAACCAAGTTGACTCAGAAGAGCGCTTCGTTCAGATCGCCTGACAAGTGTGAGAGAGCTTTTAGAAGCTCAAGATTTCTTTGGCTACAACTCAAGTTTTGGTATTGCCTTTAGGATCAGGATTGTATACAGTCTATTATGATGCTTCGCGCGTTGGTCTTTGGCATGTGTTGATGCAGGACAGTAAGGTTATTGCATTTGCATCACGCCAGTTGAAACCTTATTAGAAGAATTACCGGGTTCATGATTTGGAGTTGGCAGCTATTGTGCACACTCTTAAGATTTGGAGGCAATACTTATATGGCATGTATTGTGAGGTTTACACTGATCACTGGAATCTTCGGCATTTTTTTAAACAGAAGGATATGAATTTGTGGTAGTAGAGATGGTTGGAGTTGTTTAAGGATTATGATATCACTATTCCTATCATCCGGGGAAGGCTAATGTGGTTGTAGACGCCCTGAGAAGGAAGGTGGTGAGTATGGGGAGTTTGACATTTATTCTAGCTGGGGAAAGGCCTTTAGCTATGGATGTTCAGGCATTGACCAATATATTGGTGAGATTGGATATTTCTGTGTTACATATCGCATTTTTGTACGTTAAAGTATCGTATTCAATTAATCGACGTAGACTTGGGGATGAGATTATATAGAGGTTATAAGCATTTATGCTATTTATAACAAGCGATAGATAAGTGTCGTGAAGGTTAAGGGGTAAACGAATCAAAAAAAAATGTGTTTCGCTGAAGGTTGTCGATTTGGAATAAAGTACGGCCCGAGCTATAATATCAGATATTTATAGACTAATGCCATACAAGGTACTACATGACCATGATAGTAAGGTGTATAAGGTATGTTAAAAGTGAGTAGTATTTTAAGTAAGTTGAGATAATTCTTAATGATATGGGTAATTGGTTAATTATTGGATAATGGGAGATTACCTAGTTAATTAAGGAATTGTTGGGTGATTAACTAAAGAAATTGGATAAGGTGAATCCCCCCACCCCAACCCCATGGCAGAAAGCCACCCCAAGATTTATGATTCGTAAGTCATTATGGATTATGTGGCAAGATTAAGGATTAAGGATTATGTGGGTAAGCCACCACATGAAGTGGGGCCCACACCTATTCCAATATAAGGCCCCTCTAAATTAGATATGTACATATATCATATGATAAGAACGTGGGATTTGGCATCTTAAGAACATATATCAATTTAATGAGAGATTTGGCATCTTAAGAGAGGTACATATATGAATTTCAAACCAGATTTCATGGCAGCTTAAGAACGTGAGGTTTGGCAATTATAAGGTGTATGGTGCAATCTTTCTCAAGAATATCAACAGATTTTACCTACTCCGATCTTGTTGTCACGTATTTTGTCGAAGTTAACGTGTGTTAGAGGGATTGCCAAGAGAATTGACTCAGGTATGTTAAGGCTATCCCTTCTTTCTTTTTGTCATGATCCAACTGGTACAAAAAAAATGAGCATACGCATAGCTTTCGTAAACAACTCTATTCATAGAAATACTAGGGGTGTCTATGTTCTTGATTCCCCATGTGACATATTATTATATCTTCTGTTCAAGGGTCTCAGAATAATACGTAGTTGATAAAGTTTATCCGAAAGGTATATTGATATTATTGACATATTTTTTTATGCATTTCATTCATTTATACATGTACATTGACCCATGACCAAGATGGCGTTATATACGTGTATATTCTATGTATATGGGATATGGAAAAAGGTTACGGCGTTATATACACACCACCACTTGATCAGCTGGTATATATTGATGATTTTTCCCACAGTGGTCGAGACGATATGATGGGATGTCCTCAGAGGATTGATGATGTTATGTACACTTATACCTATGCACGACACTACATTTAGGCACGTGCATGACATTATAAATGTTTTAGGATTTACAAAGTTATTTAGACTTACAGGAGGAATTCTTTATTCCATGACTCATCTATGTCTTTTATGTACTGATTTTCATGCCATACATACTCAGTACATTATTCGTACTGATGCCCTATTTTTCGGGGTCTGCGTTTTATGCCCGTAGGTGCAGGTAGACAAGTTGATGGTACCCCTTCTTAGGATCCTTGATCAGCGAGAGTTGGTGTGCTCCATTTGATCCGGAGCTACTTTGGTTTTGGTATGATATGTTTGTATACATATATGGGTATGACGGGGCCCAGTCCCGTCCTTGTACAGTTGTATATTCTGTTAGAGGTTTATAGACAGCTATGTATAGTTGGATAGTATGTGGCCTTGTCGGCTTCCAGTTTTGGATATATAGTTGTCTATAGCAGCCTTGTCGGCTCGCCCTACGTAATCTGCACGTATATGTATATATATGTCTTTTGGACAGGTTTTCCTTACGCATGTTATTCTCGTAATTCAGCAGATGTTATTCATGTTTATATCTTAGTCGTATGCTTAAGGGTGTTCGACAGGTAGAACTCGGGCACCCGTGGCGGCCCATCGGTTTGGGTCATGACAAAAGTGGTATCATAGCAGTTGTGTCCTAGGGTTGTCTATAGACCGTGTCTAGTAGAGTCTTGTTTATGGGTGTGTTGTGCACCACACTTATATATAGGAGGCTACAGGACATAGAGGATGTTATCCTCTCTTCTTATCTTAGATCGTGCGATATAAGAATTCATGTTCCTAACAATATGTTATATTTTCAGCGATGCCTCCAAAGACTATAGTCACCAGAAGGGCAAGTTCGTGGCTGGTGAGACTACTAGTCGAGCGTCACGAGTTACCAGGGCTCGGGGAGAGTCTTATGGGGAGATTCCATCTCAAAATTAACATACCCCCACCCTCTCCAGAAGAGCTCCGAGGGGCACCAGCTTCAGCGCCCACCCCTGTACGTCCAGCTCCTCAGCTAGAGGCACCGGGATGGGAGATGTTATTCAGCTATTAACTCGATTAGTAGCCGCACAGGCTCGGTGTTAGGAAGTAAGTATTGGTCATGCAGATAGGTCTGTTAGTGTGAGAGTTTGTGATTTCATTAATTTGGACCCTCGGATATTCACTGGGGCAGATGCAAATGAATACCCTCAGGTATTTACAATAGAATGCAGAGGACTTTGAGGGTAATGAAGGCCACTGCGACTGAGTCAGTTGAGCTAGCTTCCTATAGACTTGAAGATGTTGCAGTTAATTGGTACAAGTCTTGGGAGTTGTCCAGAGGTGAGGATGCCCCTCCAGCAGTGTGGCAGGAGTTTACAGAGGCTTTTCTTCGTCATTATCTGCCACCAGAGCTTATACGGGCTAGAGTTGATAGGTTTTTGACCCTTCGGCAGGGTAACATGAGTGTTCGAGAGTACAGTCTCCAGTTTGATTCGTTGGCTAGGTATGCTTCCACTATTTTATCTAAGATGGAGGATCAGGTTCACCGGTTCGTTAAGGGGTTAGATTCGCACTTGCTTAACGATTGTATGTCGGTCTCACTTCAGTCAGACATGGATATTTCTCGTATTCAGGCATACGCTCAGGGTGTATAAGAGCGTAACCAGAAACAGAGGGCCGATCGTGAGCATGATAGGGCCCAAAATAAGAGCGCGAGGTCTTCGGGTCCTTCTGGTGAGTTTCGAGGTGGTCAGAGACACCAGTACCCGAGGTATCCAGCCCAGCCATCGGCTAGCGCACCCCCTCAGTTTGGCGGTAAGAGATTTGATCATTCCACATATTCAGGACCTGATCAGAATTCCATGGCCTCAAGTTCTCAGTATAGGGGTGAGTCAAGTCAGATGAGGCCTCGCTTACGATGTGCTTAGTGTGGTAAGTAGCATGTCGGGCAATGCCGTATGGCATTGGGTATTTGTTATACTTGTGATTATACAGGCCACGTTATGAGGGATTGTCCGGTGAGAGGTGATACAAGCATAGCTCAGCCAGCGGTATTTGTAGCTGGTTCGTCATCATTAGTACGCCCCCTGGGCAAGGTTCACAAGCACCAATCGGTCGTGGTAGAGGAACAGGTAGAGCATCTAGCTCGAGCGGTCCTCAGAACCACATTTATACATTAGAAGGACGACAGGATCAAGAATTATCACCCGATGTTGTTACAGGTATATTATCAGTCTCCTCATATGATGTATATGCACTGATTGACCAATGTTCCACCTTATCATATGTTACTCCGTTGGTTGCTAGTAAGTTTGGAATAAAACCTGAATTGGTTAAACCTTTTGAGGTGTCTACACCTGTTGGGGACTCAGTGATAGCTAGGCAAGTATATAGAGATGGTATAATAGTAGTTCATAGTCGATCTACAGTTGCGGATCTAATCGAGTTAGATATGTTCGAATTTGATGTTATAATAGGTATGGATTGGTTTGCTTCTTGTCATGCCAATGTTTATTGTAGATCAAAGATGGTCCAATTCCAATTTCCAGGGAGCCTATTTTGGAGTGGAAAGGTAATACAGCATCACCGAGAGGTAGATATATTTCCTATCTCAAGGCAAGGAAGATGATCAGAAAGGGCTATATTTATCACTTGGTTCGGGCTCAGGATGTGAAAGTAGAGTCACTAACCATTTAATTTGTTCCTATGGTTAATGAGTTTCCTAACATTTTTCTCGATGAACTTCCATGTCTTTCGCCAGATCGAGAAATTGAGTTTGCTATTGACCTACTACCAGATACTCTACCAATATCTATTCCTCCATACAGAATGGCCCTCACAGAGCTGAAAGAGTTGAAGGAAAAACTAAAGGACTTGCTTGAAAAAGGCTTTATCAGACCTAGTACATCATCGTGGGAGCACCTGTGTTATTTGTGAGGAAGAAAGATGGTTCTTTGCAAATGTGTATATATTATAGATAGTTGAATAAGATAACAATCAAGAACAAGTACCCTCTCCCGAGGACTGATGATTTATCTGATCAGTTGCAAGGTGCCAAGTGTTTCTCGAAGATAGACTTGAGGTTCGGGTACCATCAGGTAAGGGTTAAGGAGAAAAATATTCCGAAGACAACATTCAGGACCAGATACGGGCACTTTGAGTTTCGTGTTATGTCATTCCGTTTGAGTAATGCCCCAGCAGTATTCATGGATCTAATTAATCGTATGTTCAAACCCTTTCTAGATCTGTTCGTAATTGTATTTATTGATGATATATTGGTGTATTCTCGTTCAGTGACTGAGCATGTAGATCATTTGCGTACTCTGCTCAGAGTTCTACAAAAAGGAAAGTTGTATGCAAAATTCTCTAAGTGTGAATTCCGGTTGAGTTCTGTAGCTTTCCTTGGGCATGTCATTTCAAGTGAAGGTATCCGGGTTGATACACAAAATATTGAGGTAGTAAAGACTTGGCCTAGACCCACGACACCGACAGAGGTTCGTAGCTTTCTCGGTTTGGCAGGTTATTACAGGATATTTGTAGAGGGATTATCTTCTCTTTCAGCACCTTTGACAAAGTTGACTCAGAAGGTAGCAAAGTTTCAATGGACTGATGCTTGCGAACGGAGTTTCCAGGCATTGAAGGACAGATTAAATTCAGCATTGGTTCTAACACTCCCAGAAGGGACCGATGGTTATGTTATCTATTGCGATGATTCAGGCATTAGATTGGGTTGTGTACTAATGCAGCATGGTAAGGTTGTAGCTTATGCTTTTAGACAACTAAGAAGGCACGAGAAGAATTACCCGACCCACGATTTAGAGTTAGACGTGGTGATTCATGCGCTAAAGATGTGAAGGCACTACCTGTATGGCATTCATGTTGATATTTATACGGATCACAAGAGCCTCCAGTATATCTTCAAGCAAAAGGAATTGAATTTGCGTCAAAGGAGATGGTTGGAGCTACTTAAAGACTATGACGTTGATATTTTATACCATCCGGGGAAATCGAACGTAGTAGCCGATGCCCTAAATCGTAGATCTATAGGTATCCTGTCATATTTACATTCAGAGAAGAGGGGAATAGCCCATGAGATTCATCAGCTAGCCAGTCTTGGAGTTCGATTATTCGATTCAGGTGATATCGGAATTACTATTCAGGACACGTCAACCTCTTCTTTAGTAACTAAAGTGAAGGAACGCCAATACGAGTATCATGTGTTAGCTCATTATAAGAATACAACCCCCGAAGGAGAAGACACTGTTTGAGATTACATAAGATGGGTTCCTCAGATATCGAGGACGATTATGTATCCCAAATGTTGTAGGGCTGCGTCGGTAGGTCATGGGAGAAACTCACTATTCTTGTTATTCCATTCATCCAGGAGAAACAAATATGTATTATTATATCAGGGAAATATATGGGTGGGACGGAATGAAAAAGGACATAGCAGAGTTTGTTGCTCAGTGGTCTAAATATCAGCAGGTCAAAATTGAGCATCAAAAACTCGGTGGATTATTGCAGGCTATGAAGATTCCGACTTGGAAGTGGGAAGTAATCAATATGGATTTCATCATAGGCATACCTCGTACCCAGTGTAAGTTTAATTGTTGATAGACTTACAAAAATCAACCCATTTTCTGCCCGTTAGGACTACATATTCAGTAGAGGATTATGCAAGGCTTTACATTAAGGAGATAGTACGACTGCATGGTTTCTCTATATGAATTATCTCGGATAGAGGAGCTCAGTTTACAGTTAATTTCTGGAGGTCCTTCCAAAAAGGATTGGATACTCAGGTAAGTCTTAATACATCATTTCATCCACAGACAGACGGACAAGTTGAGCATACAATTCAGACACTTGAGGATATGTTACGGGCTTGTGTGATAGACTTCAGGAGAAACAGGGATGATCATCTACCGCTTATTGAGTTTGCATATTATAATAGCTATCATTCCAGTATTCAGATGGCTCCATACGAAGCTCTTTATGAATGGAAGTGTAGGTCGCCTATAGGATGGTTCGATGTTGGGGAAACTACATTAGTAGGACCAGAATTGGTACAACATGAAATCGAGAAAATTAAACTTATACAGGAAAGACTATTAGCGGCTCAAAGCCGTCAGAAGTCTTATGCGGATAATCGACGGTGAGACCTGGAGTTTCAGGTTGACGATCGGGTATTCCTAAAGGTATCACCAATGAAAGGCATTATGAGGTTTGAAAAGAAAGGAAAACTTTGCCCTCAGTACATTGGACCATATAAGATCACATGCAAGGTAGGCCAAGTAGCATATAAGTTAGACTTGCCTTCTTACTTGGAGTCTGTGCATCCAGTCTTTCGTGTGTCGCTGCTTCATAAATGTATCAGAGATCCTTCCAAGGTCGTATCAGTTGACGATGTTCAGGTCACAGAATAGTTATTATATGAGGAAACTCCCATGGCTATACTAGATAGACAGGTTCGGAAATTAAGGACTAAAGACGTAGCTTCAGTGAAAGTACTTTGGAGAAACAACAATGTGGAAGAAATTACTTGGGAGGCTGAATAAGACATGAAGTCTAGATATCCTCACTTATTTCCTCTTCCAGAGCAGGATCCAACTTAGACATCACAACCTTAAGGTATGCGTATGGATTCTTGTGTTAGTTATTATCATTGGTCGTGTGAGGCCATTGTCGTTATTGATGATTGTGATCCTATAAGGAATTGAATTATTGAGTTTTCTACGGAAAAGGTTGACAGTAGTACTGTTACAAAGGCGAATCTGCAAAAAAATTATATAGATCCCGGGGAGTTAAACATTCGAGGACGAATTCTTCTAAGGGGGGAAGGATGTTACATCTCGCGTTTTCGCACATTAAAGTTTCGTCTTCAGTTAATCGACGTAGACTCGGGGATGAGATTATCTAGAGGTTATAATCATTTATGCTATTTATAACAAGTGATAAGTAAGTGTCGTGAAGGTTAAAGGATAAACGAATCAAAGAAAATAAGTTTTGTTGAAGGTTGACGATTTGGAATAAAATACGGCCTGAGCTATAATACCCGGTATTTATGGACTAGTTCCATAAAAGGTACTACATGACCATGATAGTAAGGTGTATAAGGTATGTTAAAATTGAGTATTCTTTTAAGTAAGTTGAGATAATTCTTAATTATATGGGTAATTGGTTAATTATTGGCTAATGGGAGATTACCTAGTTAATTAAAGAACTGTTGGGTGATCAATTAAAGATATTGGATAAGGTTAAACCTCCCCCCCCCCCATGTGGCAGCAAGCCACCCTAAGATTTATGACTCTTAAGTCATTATGGATTATGTGGCAAGATTACGGATTAAGGATCATGTGGGTTAGCCACCACATGAAGTGGGGCCCACACCTATCCCAATATAAGACCCCTCTAAATTAGAGATAAACATATATCAAATGATAAGAACGTGAGATTTGGCATCTTAATAACATATATCAATTTAATGAGAGATTTGGCATCTTAAGAGAGGTGCATATATCAATTTCAAACCAGATTTCATGGCATCTTAAGAACGTGAGGTTTGGTAATTATAAGGTGTACGGTGCAATCTTTCTCAAAAGTATCATACTATTTTTTCCCTACTCTGATCTTGTCGTCACGTGTTTTGTCGGAATTAACGTGTGTTAGAGGGATTGTCAAGAGAATCAACTCAGGTATGTTAAGGCTATCCCTTCTTTATTTTTGGGATGATCCAAATGGTACCAAAAAAATGAGCAAGCACACAGCTTTCATAAATGACTCTATTCATAAAAATATTAGGGGTGTCTATGTTCTTGATTCCCCATGTGACATATTACTATATCTTCTGTTCAAGGGTCTCAAAATAATACGTAGTTGATAAAGTTTATCCGAAAGGTATATTGATATTATTAACATATTTTTTATGCATTTCATTCATTTATACATGTACATTGACCCAAGAGCAAGATGGCGTTATATACACGTATATTCTATGTATATGGGATATGGGAAAAGGTTACGGCGTTATATATGCACCACCACTTGATCAGCTGGTATATATTGATGATTTTTTCCACAGTGGCCGAGATGATACGATGGGATGCCCTCAGAGGCTTGATGATGTTATGTACACTTATACCTATGCATGACACTACATTTATATGCACGTGCATGACATTATAAATGTTTCAGGATTTACAAAGTTATTTAGACTTACAGGCGGAATTCTTTATTCCATATTTCATCTATGTCTTTATGTATGATTTTCATGCCTTACATACTCAATACATTATTCATACCGATGCCCTATTTCGCGGGGCCTAGGTTTCATGCCCGCAGGTGCCGATAGATAAGTTGACGGTCCCCCTTCTTAGGATCCTTGATCAGCGAGAGTTGGTGTGCTCCATTTGATCCGGAGCTTCTTTAATTTTTGTACGATATGTTTGTATACATATATGGGTAAGACGGAGCCTAGTCCTGTCCTTTTACAGTTGTATATTCTATTAGAGGTCTATAGACAGTTATGTATAGGTTGATAGTATGTGGCCTTGTCGGCTTCCAATTTTGGATATATAGTTGTCTATAGCAGCCTTGTCGGCTCGCCCTATGTATTCCGTACGTATATGTATATATATGTCTTTTGGACAGGTTTTCCTCACGCATGTTATTCTCGTAATTCAGCAGATGTTATTCATGTTTATATCTTTGTCACATGTTTAAGGGTGTTCGACAGGTAGGACTCGGGAACCCGTCGCGGCTCATCGGTTTGGGTCGTGAAATTCTGAGCCAAGTAGATTCCTTGCTTGTGTTGTTTCACAGTCATCCTTGATTGATCGCACTGAGGCTCACTAGTATGATGATTTCATTTTTCTTGTCCTTAAGGACATGGTGCAGCGAGGTGGTTCTAAGGAGGTGATTGTTGGTGATCATGGTGTATTGTGACTTCAAGGTCGGATATATGTTCCTAATATCGATGTATTGAGAGAGTTGATTCCTGAAGAAGCTCACAGTTTGTAGTTTTCTATTCACCCAGGTGCTACGAAGATGTATCGTGATTTGACACAGCATTATTAGTGCAAAATGATGAAGAACATATCACGTGTATATCATGGTGTTTGAATTGTCACCAATTAAGGTAGGAGCATCAGATTGACCTTGAGGAAGTTCGATGCAATGTGGGATATTTTTAATTGATTGACCAAGTCAGGGCATTTTATTTCGGTTATGACTTTGTACACTTTAGAGAGATTGGCTCAGATCTAAATCAGAGAAATTGTTCGCTTTCATGGTATACTTATCTCTATCATCTCAGACTGTGGCAATCAGTTTCCATTGCTCTTTCGGAGAGCTATTCAACATAAATTGGGCATGCAGGTGGAGTTAAGAACTGCATTTCACACTTAGGCAGATGAGCACTTTGAACGGACCATTTACATCTTGGAGGATATGTTGAGGGCACGCATTATTGATTTCGGAGGCCAGTGGGATCAGTTTCTACCATTGACGGAGTTTTCCTACAATAACGGCTACCAGTATAGTATCCAGATGGCTTCGTATGAGGCCCGATATAGCAAAGCTATCAGTTTCTACCACTAGCGGAGTCTTGGAATTCAGTATGGTGCAATTGGATGAGGATTTGGCTTATGAGGAAGATCCAGGTGGCCATTATGGATAGGTAGTTTCAGAATCTCAGGTCTAAGGATATCATGTTAATGAAGGTTTAGTGTAAAGTTCAACCAATCAAAGAGGAGACTTGGGAGACCAAGCATGATATACAGAGACCCACACCTTTTTGTCATTTCAGGTATGAATCTAAACCTTTTCGAGGATGAACGTTTGTTTAAGAAGGGGAGAATGTAACGACTCGGCCGATCATTTAGTGTATTCGAGTCACATTTCCCTATTTGACTATTGACTTAGCGGATGGTTGGCTTGATTTCGGGGAGGTTTGGGAGTGAACTGAAACACTTAGTTCTATTGTTTGAAGCTTAAGTAAGAGTTGACCAAGGTTTGACTTTTGAGTAGACGGTCTCAGATTGGTGATTTGATGGTTCCAATAGGTTTGTATGGTGATTTTGGACTTAGGCGTATGTTCGGATTTAGACTTGGAGGTCCCTAGGTTGTTTTGGCTCTATTTTCCGAAAGTTGGTAATTTGAAGGTTTGGAGAGTTCACAGGTTTGACCGCGAGTTGACTTCAGGATCGGATTCTATTGGTGTTCTGGGACTGGGAGTAAGTTCGTCTTGTTGTTTGGGACATGTGTGCCAAATTTGGTTGCGCTCTGAGTTGGTAAGGCTTGAAGCGGACGCTTGGTTGGGAATTTTGAAGTTCTTGTAATTGAAGGCATGCAACATGAGTTTTTGGTGCTCGATTCTTGGTTGAGAATGCTATTTTGATAATTTGATCTTATGAGCAAGTTTATAAGATGTTTATGTACTTGTGTGGGTGTTTGGAGTGCGGCCCAATTGGCTCTGGTGAGTTTGGGATTGGTTTCAGATTGATTTTAGAAAGTTGGGAGTTGTTGGTGCAGTCACCCCATTTGAGATGAGCTTCTCACAAATGCGAGATTCGCATTTGCGGACATTTGCTCGCATATTCAATGTGGGATCGGGAAAGCAAGCTTCACATTTGTGGATGTCGATTGTTTGATAGAAGTTCCGCATTTGTGAGGGTCGGTCACATTTGCAAAGGTCATGGTCGCATTTGCAAAGTCTATTGCTCATGGGATCTTCTCTCCCCGGTATCATCCCACACAGAAAGAAAGAGCACAGAGCCACGGCCCGACCTGTAGGTCCGCTAATGTAAAGCGAGGTGTTGAGCCTGAACTGGCGAACCGAAGTCACAATAAAGTCACATATGGATACAATTCCTCTTACAATGATACAAGAGACTTACCTCCACCCAACAACCTCAAATCAAACAAAAATCGCCTAACCATCCAAATTCAACTCCAAATTACCCAAATCTAGTAAAAAAACAACTCAATAACATCAAATAAATCCATAGGAAACAACCCCAAATAATTTTCAAATACGCAAAGTCAACTTGGGCTTGCATCCATGAACCCGACAAAACTCACAAATCCCGAACATCCATTCCAATATATGTCCAAATATACAAGTTTCAATCAAAATTAACTACTAATCTGGGTTCTATTCTCAATTATTCACTTTCCAAAAGTTTTGCCAACACCCCCCNTTTGCCACCCCCCCCCCCCCCCCAAAAAAATTTTACTTTGAAATCCAAGCTTTTAGGTGTAGAAATCCATGAAAAATCATGATATAAAGTTAAATTCAAGTGAAAATTGCTTACCTCCAGAGTAATAGTGAACTTGCTCTCTAAAATCTCCACCTCTCGAAGTCTAAGGTTCAAAATAAGAGAGAAGGGGCAAAATTCCCAAATTATATCATTAAGTGCACTGCCCAGTTACACCCTTCACGAATGTAGCACTTTCCTCGCATTCGTGAAGTACACTTTGCCTCTGCCCAGAAATCCTTCTTCGAGAATGTGGTGCGAGTCACGCAAACATGAAGGCCATCAGCCTCTCCCCTTTGCGAACACGATTTATGACTTCGCGAACATGAAGGTCTTCACCTAGCTCAGCTCCCTTATTCGCAAATGCGGCTACCCCTCCACGAACGCGAAGCACAAACACCCCCATCCCCCAAATCCTTCATCGCGAACGCGGTTCCACCCACAAAAATCTTCAGCCTCAAACTCATGGAAATGATCTAAAACCATCTGGAAGCACACCTGTGCCCCCCGGGACCCTGTCCAATCACTCCATCAAGTCTTAATACCTTATCCAAACTTGTCTAAATTCTACAAACACCACAACTAACATCGAAAACCAAGAATCGATAGCCAAAACACATGTTAAGCTTCTCTTAAGTTCATTAACTTTCGCACTTCGAACTAAGCGTTTGATTCAAGCCTAACCAATCCGAATTAAACCCAAACTATGCACACAAGTCCCAAATGAAAAAATGAACATATTCCAACTTCCGGAACAAAAATCTGAATCTGATATCATTAAAGTCAAACCCTGGTCAAACATAGGAATTCTCCAAACCTCTAAATTGCCAACTTTCAGCAAATAGCAATAAAACATCCTTGGAACCTCCAAATCCAGGCATATACCCAAGTCCAAAATCACCAACAAAACTATTGTGACCCTTAAATCACCAATCCTAGGCCGTTTACACAAAAGTCAAACCTTGGTCAACTTTTACCACTTAAGCTTCCAAAATTAGAGTAAAAGAGTCTCAAATCCCTCTCAATCCTTCCCTAACCAAACCAACAATCCATGAAAGTCACAAAGAGAAAAATACATATACAAAAAGCATCAAATTGGGAAACGAGATGCAGATACACAAAACGATGGACCGGATCATTACATTGTCCCCCTCTTAAACAAAAGTTCGTCTTTAAACGGATCTATAATCATATCCAGAGTGCCAAAAATATACGGCATCTGAACTTCTTACTCTATATCCCACGTCGCCTCGTCAACCGGTCGAACCCACCATTGAACCTTCACTGATGTAATGCTTGTAAATGTCCACCGACTCTTCTTCATAAGCCAAATTCTTATCCAACTACACTAAGCTGAAATCTTACACATTTTACTGATCCCACTTCCGAAGCATGGAGACATGATGTTACAACCCATTTTTTTGTACGTGAAAGTACACCATAAATAAATTGATGAAAGCTCGAAAATGAGATGTTACATCCCGCATTTTTGTACGTTAAAGTTTCGTCGTTAGTTAATCAACGTAAGCTCGAGAATGAGATTATTTTGGGATTATAAGTATTATGCTATTTCAAACAAGTGATAAGAAAATTCGTGAAGGTGAGAGGGTAAAAAAATCGAAGAAATGAGTTTCGTCGAAGTTTGACATTTTGAGATAAAATACAATCCAAGCTATAATACCCCGTATTTATGGACTTGTGCCATACAACATACTACATGACTATGATAGTGAGGTGTATAAGGTATGTTGAAAGTGAGTAGTATTTTAAGTAATTTGAGATAATTCTTAATTATGTGGGTAATTGGTTAATTATTGGTTAATGAAAAATTAACAAGCTAATCAAAATATTTCTGGATAATTAACTAAGACTATGAATAAGCTTAAAGAGCCTAAATGTGGCAGCAAAGGCCATTATGTAAGTGTGACTTTTAAGGTCATATAATAAGGTGGAAAATTTTGAAGACTATGGCCAAGTCATCCCTAAAGTGGGGCCAACTCAATAACATAAAAATCAATATCCCTAATTCATTAAAGGGAGATGGATTAGATATTTAACAAAGTAACTGATGGAAATTCTCAAACAAGAATTCTTATGAACCCCTACAATGTAATAGCAATGTGACTTGCAATTCTAAGGGATCCCGGTACAATCTTTCTCTATAGTATCATACGAATTTTTCCGTACTTTGATCTACCTTTACATGTTGTCACAATTGACGTGTGTTAGAGGGATTTCCAAGAGAATCGACTCAGGTATGTTAAGGCTATCCCTTCTTTCTTTTTGGCATGATCCATATGATACAAACGAAACGAGCAAATGCACAACTTCCATAAATGACTCTATTCATAGAAATACTAGAGATGCTTATGTTCTTGATTCCCCATGTGTCCTATTATTTTATCATCTATTCATGGGTCTCAGAAAATACGTAATTTGATAAAGTTTACTTCAGGATATTACTCAAAGGAATAATGGTCTTATGACATTCCAAGAGATTTTATTGACGTACTTCTCATGCATTGCATTCATTTATACATGTACATTGACCCATTACCAGATGGTGTTATATACACGTGTATGTGTGTGTATATATATATATGGGAAAAGGTTACGGTATTATATACGCACCACCATATGATTAGCTGGTATACGTTGATGATTTTTTCCCCAGTATCCGAGATGATATGATGGGATGCCCTTAGAAGCTTGATGATGTTATGAACACATGTACCTATGCACGACATGAAATTCATACGCACACGCATGACACTATAAGTATTTCATGATTTACATAGTTATTCAGACTTACATGTCGAGTCTTTTACTCCATATTTCTCTTATGTGTGTGTGTGTGTGTATATATATATATATATGGGATATGGGAAAAGGTTACGGCGTTATATATGCACCACCATCTGATCAGCTGGTGTACGTTGATAAGTGGCCGAGATGATATGATGGGATGCCCTTAGAAGCTTGATGATGTTATGAACACATGTACCTATGCACGACATGACATTCATACACATACGCATGACACTATGAGTATTTCATAATTTACATAGTTATTCAGACTTACATGTCGAGTCTTTTACTCCATGTTTCTCTCATGTCTATTATTTACTGATTTTCATTCCTTACATACCTGGTACATTATTTGTACTGATGTCCCTTTTTTCCTGGGGACGCTGAGTTTCATGTCCGCAAGTCCCGATAGACAGGTCGAGAGTCCTCCATGTACGCTATCAGCTTAGCGGAAGATGTTGGTCCGTTTCATTTGCTCCGGAGTTGCTTATTTGGTCAGTACGATTTAGACATGTATTGATTGGTATGTCGGGGCCTTGTCCCGGCCTTATAACGTTTATGTACTCTTAGAGGCTTGTAGACATATGTCATGTATATGAAATATTGTATGGCCTTGCGGCCTATGTTAAGTATACGAGTGATTATTTTGGCCTTATAGGCTCGTACGACATATGTATAAGTCAGTATATCAGGTTGGGTCATTTTATGTCGAGTATTCCTTCATGTTTTATTCTTGTTACCTCATGCGTCCCTTCTGGTCCATTTACCCATGTTGATGTAATGAGAAAGATATGTTACATTGGTACTCAGTTGTGTAAGGCACCGGGTGCCCGTCGCGGCCCATCGGTTTGGGTCGTTACACATGAAACACCATATGAACTCCCAACAAGCTGGGTGGCAAAGAAAGTCTGTAAGTCACCTCACCAAACTCTCTAACACCTCAAATGGACCGATATACCAAGACTAAATTTGCCCTTCCTCTCAAAACTCATCATGCCATTGAAAACTGAAACTTTGAGAAGAAACTTCTCACCCTCTATGTAAGCCACATCATGAACCTCCGTATCAACATAACTCTTTTGCATGGACTACGCTGTGCGAAGCTACGCCTAAATCAATTTCATCATCTTCAAAGCAACATGAACCAAATCGGTTCCCAACAACCTAGCCTCCCCAAGCTCGAACCAACCAACTAGAGAAAGACAATACCTCCTATATAAGGCTTTATACGGAGCCATATGGATACTCACTGGTAGCTATTATTTTATGAAAACTCTACTAATGGTAGAAACTGATCCTACTAGCCGCCAAAGTCAATAATGCATGCTCTCAACATATACTCCAAAATCTGAATGGCCCGCTCAAACTGCCTATTCGTTTTAGGGTGAAATGTTGTACTCAGCTCCATCTGCGTGCCCAAATCATGTTGCATGGCTCTCCAAAAGTGCAATGTAAACCGAATGCCACGATCCCAGATGATAGACACTGACACACCATGCAAGCATAAAACATTGCTCCGATGTGTAAGAAGTTATAACAGGAATAAAATGTGCAGACTTGGTCAATTTGTCCACATGACCCAAAAAACATCAATCTCCTCAAGATTTGTGGCAACCCTAACACAAATCCCATAGTGATGCGCTCCCACTTCAACTTTGGTATCTCTAACCTCAGAAACAGACCACTCCGTCTTTGATGCTTGTACTTGACCTACTGAAAGTTCAAACATCGTGAAACGTTTCCAACAATGTCCTTCTTAATCCTCCTCTACCAGTAATGTTGCTTCAAATCATGGTACATCTTCTTAGCACTTGGATAAATAGAATACCATAAACTATGAGCCTCATCAGGAATCAACTCTCTCAAGCCATAAACATTAGGAACATAAATCCGACCCTTAAGATGCAATACCACATCATCATCAAAAGTATCCTCCTTAGCACCACTGTACTGCACCATGTCCTTTAGGACAAGCAAATGGGGATACTCGAGCCTTAATGTGCTCAGACAATGATGATTATGAAACAATGTAGGCAAGGACTCTGCTCGACTCCGAAATATCCAGTCTCACAAATCTGTTGGCCAATGCTTGAACATCCATAGCTAAAGGCCTCTCCCCAGATGGAGTGAATGCTAAACTCTTTATACTATCTGCCTTACTGCTCAAGGCATCACCAACTTGTTAGCCAATGCTTGAACATCCATAGTTAAAGGCCTCTCCCCAGCTGGAGTGAATGCTAAACCCCCCCCCCCCCATACTCTCTGCCTTTCCGCCCTAGGCATCTGTTACTACATTAGTCTTCCCCAGATAATAAAAAATTGTGATATCACAATCCTTCAACAACTACAACCATCTCTGCTGCCTCAATTCAAATCATTTTATTTAAATAGTTTTTGTAGACTCTTATGATCCATATACACCTCACAAGATATGCCATACTAACTCAAAATCATGCACCAGATAGTTATTCTCACGGGGCTTCAACTGGCGCGATGTGTAGGCAATCACCTTACCGTATTGAATCAATACAAACCTAATCCCATTCCTTGAGGCATCATAATAAATCGTATATGACCCCGATCCTGAAGGCAAAGCTAAAATTGGAGTCATAGTCAAAGCAATCTTGAGCTTGAAAACTCTCCTCATACTCATCTGACCACCTAAATGGAGCACCCTTCTGAGTCAACTTAGTCAATGAGGTTGTAGTAGATAAAAATCCCTCTACAAAGAAATGTTAGTAACTAGCAAAACCGAAAAAGCTCCTAATTTCTATAGCGGTAGAAGCTCTGGGTCAACTTCGAACCTCCTCAATCTTCTTTGGGTCCACCTTGATCCCATTAGTAGATACCACACGGCCCAAGAATTCCACCGAGTCCAACAAATACTCACACTTGGATATCTTAGCATACAATTTCTTCTCCCTCAAAATCTAAAGAACAATTCGCAAATGATGCATGTGCTCCTCAGTGCTACAAGTATACACCAAAATATCCTCAACGAATACAATGACAAAAGAATCCAAATAAGGATGGAACACGATGTTCATCAAATGCATGAAAGTTGTTGGGCATTAGTAAAACCAAAAGACATCACCAAAAATTCATAACGCCCATAACGGGTCTCAAAAGCCGTCTTAGGGATGTCCACAACCCTAATCTTCAATTGGTGATAGCCCAATCTCAAGTCAATCTTCAAGAACACCAAGCACCCTTAAACAGATCAAACAAATCATCAATCCACGATAATGGATACTTATTCTTGATGGTAACCTTTTTCAACTGTCGATAGTCAATACACATCCTCATACACCCATCCTTCTTCTTTACAAACAACACTAAGCCTGATAAATATCTTATCCAACAACTCTTGCAACTGTTCTTTCAATTCCTTCAACTCTGCTAGAGTCATGCGATACAGAGGAATAGATATGGATTGCGTTCGTAGCACCAAATCAATATCCCTATCAGGTGACATGTTGGTAGGTCTGTAGGAAACATATCTTAAAAATGCTTCACTATTAGAACTAAATCAATAGTGGGAGTATCAGCACTACCATTCTGAACAAAAGCCAAATATGCTAAAATTCCCTTCTCAACCTTTCTTTGAGCCTTCAGAAATTAAATCACCCTACTAGGAGTTGACCAAGAGTACCTCTCCATTCCAACCTCGGCAACCCCGGCATAGCCAACATCACGGTCTTAGCTTCATAATCAAGGATAGCATGGTACGGAGATAACCAATCCATGCCCAAAATCACACCAAAGTCCAACATACTAAGAAATATGAGACTAACACTAGTATCATACCCACCAATAGTAACCACACAAGACTGATACACGATCTACCACAATAGAATCACCAACAAGTGTAGACACATGCACATGAGTATCAAGAGAACCACAAGGCATATCCAAATGAGGAGAAAAGTATGTTGACACCTAAGAATAAGTAGATCCTGGGTTAAACAACATGGAAGCATCTCTACAAGCTGAATCATACATGTGATCACAGCGTCAGAGGCCAACGCCTCAGGTATCCCTAGAAAGTCATAGCAACGGGGTTGATCGCCTCTATCCAGATAATGATATGAAAATCCACTCCTCAAAGAGTATGCGGACATGGTCGCATGAAATATAATATACCCAACTATGAGTCGGGGTAGAATCCCACAGAAAACAATATGTAGACGACTAGTCAAGTAAGAGAATTATCAATAGCTACAAGTATAGATACACGGGGAATTACACTCAAGTAACGATCCAATGTATTTCACGATTTTACAAATACGAGCAATTTTAAGTGAATTAGCCTCAGATATTAGTTCTTTATTATCTTCTTCCGAAGGCTAACAAGACTTTCTAATTGAATTATCCCTAAAACAATTAAGAGATTAAGTTCACCCGGTGTGGCTGCAAGTAGTTCAATTCTATCCCTAGGTAGAATCTATAAAATGAGGGTTAACGCCTCAATTTCTTGTTAATTAATATTTTCCAACCCCAAATTGCCTTTTTCATGATTAATTTAAAGTTAATGGGTGAGTCTTAGGGTTAGTTAATCCCTTTGGAAACATTAAAGAACAAGAATAATTCAAGAAACAATTAACTCACTTCAATATTAATCAAAATCATTCAATACTTTCACGACAAGATATTTAATCCAAGCTTTAGTAATGAATATTCCCATAAACAAGATTCAAGTAATGGAATAAATACTACACACTTAGATTTCAATACAAAGCGTGAAAATGAAAAATTGAGTAAAAATGGGTAAGAAATTCTCAACCAAAGTCTTCAAATCTTCAAAACCCAAGTGTGTGAGCAGACACCATAGCTCCAAACTTGTATTTTCTACTCAAAGACTGCGAAAGATCCCTACCCAAATGGGCTATGTCGCGTATTAAAAGGTTTAAGGACAAAAATATGAAATTACATCATTGCCCAGAACTAAAGCCTGTTATTCACAAATGCGAAGGAAGTTTCACATTTGCAAACCTTGATTCTAATGTTGACCATCGGATTTGCGATTCGGATGTTCACTTTTGCGAACTAGGCCTTGTTCACTTGTTTTCGCATTTGCGATGAAGGAGTTTGCATTTGATAAGGTTGACTTGTCTAGTTGACTGTGCATTTGCGATCCTACCATCACATTTGCGACTTTTACTGTCTTAACAGAGACTTCGCATTTGCAGGCTCCTACTCACATTTGCGATATCTGAGGCCATTTTCTAGATTTCTTCTTTTTGACTTGTTTTCACTTGGTTTCTTTCCTGATAACTTCTAAATCACGTAAACATGTAAAATAGAAGTGAACTACATTGAATATACTATTCTATAAATTAAACATAGAAAAAATCTAATACTAAAAAAGAGATAAGTTAATAAAATACCAACTTATCAAACCTCCAAACTTAAAATAATCCTTGTCCTCAAGCAATCAAAGCATAAAATCTCCTTCCAAGTAATGAACTCAATAGAGCACCAACATCATGCCAAGTCAACAAGTCCACTTTATACACAAACACATGACTTTGATTGGTACCAATAATTAATCCAAACATATGAATCACAAAACAGTCCTCATACACACATGCACGCACACACAAAAAGGAGGGCCATAGAATGTTTACATGGAACCTCTCTTAAGATAGGATTACTATTTATCTTTTTTCTCATTTATTTGGTATTTTTCCATTTTCCCCTTATTTACCCGTTAAGGACTTATCCCTAAATAATGTAACGAAACAAATTCTTTTAGTTACAATATATCCATGTGTTTCCAAAAGACTTCTCACTTAATTACACACCATTTCAAAATAGTTAATCACATAACAAAATCGAAAAGGAGTTCTTTCAAATTTTGTATGCGTCTTTTCCCCTTCCCCTGTTTAACAAAACTGAAAAGAGATTTAATGTCATGACCCAAATCGATGGGCCGTGACGGGCACCCGGTACCTTACTCAACCGAGTACCAACATAACGTATCATTTGTATCATTCTATCATAGGTAAATGAATCGGAGTAAAGCATGAGTGAATACAAACTTATGCATATGACATACTGGCCTATAAGACCAAAATGATCACTCGTACACTAACATATGCCGACAAGACCGTACAATCTTTCACGTATACGACATATGTCTACAAGCCTCTAAGAGTACATAAATTTCATAAAGGTCGGGATAGGGCCCCGCCATGCTAATCAATATATGTCCTAATCATACCGACCACATAAGCAACTCCGGAGCAAATGGAGCGTACCAACACCTTCCACTGAGATGATAGCCTACTTGGAGGACTCTCAACCTATCTATCGGGACCTACAGGCATGAAACACAGTGTTCCCAGGCAAAAGGGATGTCAGTACAAATGATGTACCGAGTATGTAAGGAATGAAAATCAGTAAATAATAGACATCTGAGAAACATGGAGTAAAAGACTCAACATGTAAGTCTAAATAACTCTGTGATTTATTTAATATTATAATGTCATGCATATGCATATAATGTCATACCATGCATAGGTATATGCATTCATATTTCAAGCCTCTGAGTGCATCCCATAGTATCATCTCGGTCACTATGGGCAAAATCATCAACATATACCAGCTGATCAGGTGGTGGTGTGTATATAACGTCGTAACCTTTCCCATATCCCATATACATATATATACGCGTATATAACGCAATTTGGTCATGGGTCAATGTGCATGTATGAATGATGAAATGCATAAGAAGTACGTTAATAAGACTTTTCAAAACGTCATAAGACCATTATACCTTTGATTAATGTCATGAAATAGACTTTATCAACTTACGTATTTTCTGAGACCCATGAACAGATGATAGAATAAGACACACGGGAAATCAAGAACATAGGCATCCCTAGGACTTCTATGAATAGAGTCATTTATGAAAGTTGTGAATTTGCTTGTTTCATTTGTATTGTATGGATCATGCCAAAGGAAAGAAGAAATAGCCTTAACATACTTGCGTCGGTTCTTTTGACAATACCTCTAACACACGACAATCGCGACAAAACATGTGACGGCAAGACCGGAGTAGGAAAAAATCCATATGATATTCTTTAGAAAGATTGCACCGTACTCCCTTAAAATTGCAAAATCTCACGTTGCTAAGATACAATCTCGTATGAATCATTTAAGCTCCCATTCATTTCATTGTAGAGATGCAAGAATCTCTCTTAAGTGATTTTAGAGAGCCTTTTAATCTTTGTTGTGGGCCCTATTTATGATGATGACTTGGCCATAAATCTCCTTAATTGTGCCGCCTTGCTAATGGTGTAAGAATCACTTATTTGAGCTAAATCTTGATTCCACGTTGGGGTTCCATAAGCTTATCCAAAGATTTTAACTAATTATCCACCAATTTCTTAATCAACTTGTTAATCTCCCATTAACCAATTATCCACATAATTAAGAATTATCTCAATTTACTTATAATACTACTCACTTTTAACACACTTTATACATCTTTCTATCATGGTCATGTTGCACTAGTCCATAAATATGGGGTATTATAGCTTGGACCGTATTTTATCTCAAAATGTCAAACTTTGACGAAATTCATTTTATTCAAATTGCTTACCCTCTCACCTTCACGAATTTACTCATCACTTGTTTGAAATAGCATAATATTTATAATCTCAAAATAATCCCATTCCCGAACTTACGTCGATTAACTTACGACGAAACTTTAACATATGAAAATGCGGGATGTAACATCTCATTTTCGAGCTTCCATCAATTTATTTATGGCGTACTTTCACGTACGAAAATGTGGGGTGTAACATCATTCCTCCCTTTGGAACATTCGTCCGCGAATGTTGACTGATGCACTTATCATTTTCATAACTTCTGACTTCCGAATACTTTAGTACTCTCCTTGCCATCTAGGCAAGTGTTCTGTGAATAACTCNAATAAATCTAAAGGGCAGCCCCCCCCCCCCCTTTAGGCCTCTTTCTCACATCACGACTTATGGTCGTAAATCTTCCCAATCTCGTAATGCTACCTCCTATCATGCAGCTTGTACGACTCTAACTTTATATGTGCGCCTTTCCTCCAGCTTTTAGCCAATCTCTAGGTCTTACTTTATGAACATATACAGAATTATGACAAGTTTTCCCTCTGGGCGTCATTAGCTTTACTACATCTAAGTAGGACATACTATACCATAACTCTTACTTCAATTTATCGTTACTGAGGTCTGCTACCAAACTCCAGGTTACTCTCGTTGCTTATCCTATATGCATAAAGCTAAGTCGTTTAACACTTCTTCATTACTGTTCATCTTAAGACTGATGGCCTAATCTCATCTCTTACTTTGTAACTTTTATCCATCCATTGTTGATTTACAGTTTACCACTGATAACTTGAAACTTCTTATGTAATACGTTTCCACTAGGGCTTACGTTGTATCGAGGAACATTTGAAGTGATTTTCCTGATCCACCTGGGATGATACGATGCTTCCATAACCGTATTTCATAGCATCCCAATGTGGTTTACCTTACGTGGGTATTTTAATCCCGTACATTTCATGAAATCCCATTTTTTCAAATCATTACTCAATCAAAGGCCCAAACGTCATCATTTATCTATCATAATTACACCTTTATTCTACTACCAGGGCAGCATTCCATCTCTTCTAAATGCTACTAGTCTTATACTCCTTTGAGTTCATTCAGGCTATATTGAGCTTTCTATAACTTAGAGAAACCATCATCTCTCTTGTTTTCATGGGCTTAATCCCGAGGACTTATCCATTTTCATCACATTCTCACTCGCGTTTTCTTATCCTTACTCCTGTCTTCCTACAACCTTGTCGCTTTACCATACAAAAGCTTGGGACCTACACATATCTATTTATATTACTCGCAACCTTTCAACTTGCTTGCATCATAAATTTCCTTATGTCATTCTAGAAGATCAAGCGAGACATAACATCATCTCTAACTCTTCTTTACTCCCTTAATCAGGCTTCTCGATACCTAGAAACCATAGGCTGGAAGACATGCCACTGACGATGAAGCTATCATTCCTGGATATTGAATCTCCGCACTTCTAGTCTTCTATCCAAAGTAAGGACTATTCACAACCTTCTGCATTTGAGTATCTCGTACGTTGTCCACCTTTACCTTACTTATCTTAAAGTCTCATATCATATCTTCTATCTCTTTCATAACCCCTTTCCACATAGGTATAATTCACACCCACAACTTGAAGCTCTCTTATAATACTTGCACCTCTAGTGCATACACAATCTGATGGTAGCTCCATACTGACTTCTTATGAGGCCGCTACTCTTCTAACTGGATTTCTTGTAGAGTCGTTATAGAATATAGTTGTTCTACTATATCTTTTGTACCTCTGATAGTGATTCTGCAATGTTCTCAATCACGATATTTATAATTTTCTGGGTCCAATAATCAGACTCCTGATTTACTTCGTTGATGTAACTCTTTAGTTTCCTCTTCCTTCTGATCAGCCTTTATGTAGGCTTAATCTATCCTCCAATATGTGGCTCCTAGTATTAGTTATTACTTTAGCCCTTCATGGACGCTATGGAATATCCATGATACAATCTTCTAACAATTCAATCATTTGTCTATGACCTAGGCTCAATTCCTTCTTTTAACTTATACCGGAATCTTCTACGGCTGTATGATTGTCAACATATATGCTGCATGGATAATGCTTCAAAATCTTAAGTGCGTTCATAACGTAACTAACTCTGGATCATTGATCGAATAATTCCTTTCATTTTCCTCAGCTAGTCTTTCATTGCTAGTCTTAGGAAGGACCCTCTAACTCTTGTAAAGCTGCGAGTTTATCACATCATATACTCGACGGAATTTTTGATGTCCTTCCTCGCCTATAATTATCCGTAGTTATTTACCTTCATGCCCTTGTGCTTGTAGGGTTGCTTCTGAACTGATGTTTTGACTATCTTCCTAGTGGCACTCACTTTTATTTCCATAACCCTCATACGGTACCTTTAACTACCCCAACTCCTATCTGATATTTCTCAAGGGTCACGATGTCATATATGTGATAATGAATTCCCATTGTTGGGGTTCACTATATTTATCTTGCACGATCTGTTGATTTGTCTCTATCCTCTTGTCTAGCCATAACGAGGCTATTTCTGAATCAACTACTAACAACTCATTGGTTCATCCTCATATCAATATTCCACGTAATCTCTCTTGCGTTATTTTCTTTGTCTTAGCTTACCTCTCGCTAGCTCATTATGTCTCAAGTGTTCATTCACATTTACTTATCAATAACATCGTAGGGGAAACCCTTACTGCCTTTCTCCAGCGTTTCACTTGCATAATGTTATGGAATCGTAGCATATCGGTAGGATATGGATAAGTGCAATCTCATCCCTTTCTCATTCTTATCGCATTCTTCCTTTATCATTCCATAGTTACTAGAACCACTTAATTCTGACTTAATGCCACATAACTCCATATTACCCCCTTTAGGGGAGTACTAAGATTTAGTGCTACGATAATCTATGTATAGATGTTTTACCTCTTCATCTTTGGCGTCTTTACACATCATCGATGACCCTTACTTTCCTTGCGGAAATCCTTGTGTACCAAGGATAACAAAATTCCTTACTCATAAGGGTGACACCTAGTATAACTGGCACACAGTCCCTTAAGCTTAACTTTGCTCACATTGCTTGCCTTAGGTAAGCGTCTTCCTGAATGACCTTTAAAGGGTATTCTTCTATAGTCCATTCTATTATCGTCGGAACATAATCTGAAATTCTCATAATGCCGACCATTACCAAATCACTCAGTCTCTAATTCATGTTTAGTTTATCTTGTTCATAAATCCATACTAATTTCTATTACTCTGGGTCTAACTTTTCCTTCTGGTAATCATGTTAGAGTCACGAGCTTATTTCTCGAAATGAGGATGTGACTTTTTGACCTATACTCTTTTTTTGCCTCAAGGCCTGTCACCTCTCGTATTTTCCTTCTGTTATCTATAGACTCTGTAATACTTTCATTTGTTTTTTGATCTACTATTGTCATCCATGTATCACATCTTACTCATAATGCTTCATTAACTCTCTTCTTATTTATTCACATTTCTGTCTATCACCTTATTCTAAAAACTTCAACAAGACATTATTTTACTTTTAGCTCCCCTTTGCTCCATCCACTGGCTCTCCGGGTTGCCTAACATTCTCTCACTACTATGTACGGGAGCCATGCTTAAGGTAATATTTATCCCTTCTAGGCTTCCAATGCCTATCTTTATATTATTTTTTTTAACATTTTAGTATTCATATATAGTTATACTATTCTAGAGTGCACCATCTGGGTATTTCACTAGGAGATCTATTAGCACATTTGCTATATCCTTCGGAAATGTCAATTTTCGCAAACAATCTATTCATCCTTTTGGGTTACTCTAACCCCAGCCGGATCCTGATATCCCGTCCTTATCTTAAACCATATTTGTTAGCTTTCATAGGGCATAAATGAGATGGGTGTGGTCGATTGTACATACCTCTGCTACTATTGAAGGTAACTCAAAATGCTTATATTTCCCTTCCTGAATGGTAAATAATGATAATCTTCACTAGCTGGGTACCTCGTACCCTTCTTCATCTTGCTTCTTTAACTTGTTGAAACTTGTATCTACCTTCTGATTATCTCGTTGATTTTCACCATATGGATGGATAGATATTATTTCCTTAAGGCTCCTTATCAAGAAACTTACACGTCATAGTACACACATGATCTACTGAAAACATTATATTTACTCATCATAAGCATCATGCAGAATCGAGTTCCTCTGGCTCTGCTCTTCCATAGCCACATGCAATCTCTTACCAACTGTCTTTTGGTTGTAGGTATTGTCTTATTATGAATCAAATAGAATTTAAGAGTCTGAATTCATACAAGTGAGCTCTACCACACGATCTAGAGTAAGAAGAAAAAGTGACATTCCTAAATGCCCTATAGCCTCCTGCTTATAAGTGTGGTGCACAACACACCCATAAAAAAGACTCTACTAGATATGGCTTGTAGACTCCCTAGGACAGAACTGCTCTGATACCACTTTTGTCATGACCCAAACCGATGAGCCACGACGGGCACCCGGTACCTTACTCAACCGAGTACCAACGTAACGTATCTTTCGAATTATTCTATCATAGGTAAATGAACCGGAGTAAAGCATGAGGAATACAAACTTATACATATGACATACTGGCCTATAAGACCAAAATGATCACTCCTACACTGAATATAGGTCGACAAGACCGTACAATCTTTCACGTACATGACATATGTCTACAAGCCTCTAAGAGTACATAAATGTCATAAAGGTCGGGATAGGAACCCACCATACTAATCAATACATGCCATAATCATACTGACAACATAAGTACTCTGGAGCAAATGGAGCGCACCAACACCTTCCGCTGAGTTGATAGCCTACTTGGAGGACTCCCATCTGTCTATCGGGACCTGCGGGCATGAAACACAATGTCCCCAGGAAAAAGGGACGTCAGTACAAATGATGTACCAAGTATGTAAGGAATGAAAATCAGTAAACAATAGACATAAGAGAAACATGGAGTAAAAGACTCAACATGTAAGTCTGAATAACTCTGTAAATAATTTAATATTATAATATCATGGATATGAGTATAAAGGTCATACCATGCATAGGTATATGCATTCATATCACCATCAAGCCTCTGAGGGAATCCTATCATATCATCTCGGCCACCGTGGACAAAATCATCAATGTATACCAACTGATCAGGTGGTGGTGCGTATATAATATTTTAACCTTTCTCATATCCCATATACATATATATATATATATATATATATATATATACGCGAATATAAATGAATGAAATGCATAAGAAGTACGTTAATAAGACTTTTCGGAACGTCATAAGACCATTTGATTAATGTCATGAAATAGACTTTATCAACTTGCGTATTTTCTCAGACCCATGAGCAGATGATAGAATAAGACACATGGGAAATCAAGAACATAGGCATCCCTAATACTTCTATGAATAGAGTCATTTATGAAAGTTGTGCATTTTCTCATTTCGTTTGTACTGTATGGATCATGCCAAAAAGGAAAGAAGGGGTAGCCTTAACATACATGCGCCGGTTCTCTTAACAGTCCCTCTGATACACGACAATCGCGATAAAACACGTGATGGCAAGACCGGAGTAGGAAAAAATCCGTATTATATTCTTGAGAAAGATTGCACCGTACTCCCTTAAAATTACAAAATCTCACGTTGCTAAGATACAATCTCATATACTGAAGCTCCCATTCATTTCATTGTAGAGATATAAGAATCTCTCTTAAGTGATTTTAGAGAGCCTTTTAATCTTGGTTGTGGGCCCTATTTATGATGATGACTTGGCCACAAATCTCCTTAATTGTGCCACCTTGCTAATGGTGTAAGAATCACTTATTTGAGCTAAATCTTGCTGTCACAGTGGGGTTCCATAAGCTTATCCAAAGATTTTAACTAATTATCCACAAATTTCTTAATCAACTTGTTAATTTCCCATTAACCAATAATTAACCAATTACTCACATAATTAAGAATTATGTCAAATTACTTATAATACTACTCACTTTTAACACACTTTATACATCTTATTATCATGGTCATGTGGTACCTTGGATGACACTAGTCCATAAATACGGGGTATTATAGCTTGAACTGTATATTATCTCAAAATATTAAACTTCAACGAAATTCCTTTTTCTTCGAATTGCTTACCTTCTCAGCTTCACGAATTTACTCATCACTTGTTTGTGCGTAATTCTTATAATCTCAAAATAATTTCATTCCCGAACTTATGTCGATTAACTTACGACGAAATTTTAACATACGAAAATGCGGGATGTAACATCTCATTTTCGAGCTTTCATCAATTTACTTATGATGTACTTTCACGTAAGAAAATATGGGGTAACATTTAAGGGGTCATTAAGGCCTCATTTGTTTTTTTTAAGATTAAGACGTCTGAATCTGAATACACATCTAAATATCAAGACCTGTATTAAGATTAAGACATCTGAATCTGAATACACATCTGGATATATTAAGATGTGTATTAAGATCTGAATAGAAATAATTAAGACTGTTTGATTTTTAACATGTGAATGTATAAAATATTATTTGAAAATTAATAAACATAAAATTCAAATGAAATAACTAATCTTATATTCTATCAATAAAATATATAATTTTTTAAAAATATGATAGTTGTAGGTGGTGATGGCTAACGGGCGAATGTCGATTGGCGGTGGTGGTTGGTGGTAATTTTGGTTGATGATGGTGGTTCATGCTAGTAGCTAGTAGTGATTGGTAGTGGTGGCGATTATGATTGAGGATGGTGGTGGTGGTTGGTGATAGTTAATAATGGCGGGTGGTGGTAGTAGTTGTGACTGAGGAAGATGGTAGGTGGATAGTAGTAGGTTATAATGATGGGCAGTGCCAACTGTGGTTCTTGATAGTGATGGGGTGGTCAGTTGTGGTTGTTGATGGTGATGGGGTGATCAGTTGTGGTAGTTGAGGTGGGTGGGTGTTGATTGTGGGTGACAATGATGGTGGTCGGAGTGGTGGGGATAGTGGGTGGTGATGGTCGATAATGGTGGCGGCTATGATTGAGGATGATGGTGGCGTAGTGATAGTGGGGGTGGTCGTGGTGGGGTAGTGGTGGTGGTTGAGTATGGTGGTGGTGGCGGCATGGTGGTAGTTGATAATGATAGGAGGTGACAGCAGTTAATAATGAATATGTGATAGCATCTTAATGAAATTAAGTCTCTGTTATAGATCTTAATCATATAGACCTATTCAGACTCATTAAGTGATTGTGAAGTAAAAAAAACAAACACACTTAATGATTAAGATCTGAATAATTAAGATTCAGATTTTGAAAACAAACGCACTTAATATCTGAGATCTGAATGATTAAGATTCAGACCTCCGTTAAGTGCAAACAAATGAGGCCTAAGTGTGATTTCAAAAGCCAATTGATTATGACCTTAACGATAATTTGTCCCCATTAAAGCCCACGGAAGATTCAACAGAATAGCATTGGTTTCTTCTCTAACGGAAGGGCCTGCGCGAACCTTTTGTGCTTTCAAAGTTCTCTATTTTCTTTTCTTTATATATTCTGATTTTTAATAATTCTATGATTTGATTTTTTTTAGATGCAGAGTAGTACAAATTAAAGAGATGCACACCAATATGAATAGATTGACAATTTAGAGGCAAGTCATGAAGGGATCGATTTAACACAAGGTTGTTGATTATGATGTCCAATATAACGGTATTTCTCTTGGACTTTCTTTTCTAATAAGTAAATAGAGAAGCTATTCAGAAGCTTGACTATGAAGAAAGTTTATGAAGAATCGGTAGTGGGAAGTATGGAGAAAAGGCATCACCTGTTAAATATTTTTTTCCCCGAAAGCGTAAATAATTTCGGTACTTAGCTTATACTTGAGCCATTTTATTGTTGTGCTTATTGGACTATATCTTTTGATTTTAATTTTTTGTTTATAACGAAAAAATATGGGTGCAGCTTTCATTGATTTTTGGTTAGCCTTCTTATTGTGTAAGTTTCGCAAATATCTATATTCTATAATTGAAATTACAAATATGTGTGAGTACATTAATTTTAGACATAAGACGTGCAGGTATTTATAGTTAGTTTAGACACATACGATTCGGTCATTACAAATAAGTTATTTTATAATTTTGGAATATTAATCGGATAATATAGCAACCTCATTAACTAGAACTAGTATTAGTACCCGTGCGATGCACGGACATAAACCATGTCTAATTCTGATTTGGTTTATTTGAATTATGTGCAAACAACTTTAAAATTAAATCTTCTATATAGAAATTATAAATAACTATTAGATATTAATTAAGAAGCAAGACATGAAACCAATGTTTAAATCTCATAATGGATAACATGCTTTATTTTTCTATACTGTAATAACCCAATATCTTTATTTTGTCACTTGTATTTTATCCTTCTACATTTTTAGACAGATTTATTTTTTGTTCTTTGCTTATAGTTATTGAATTATTTATTACTTAATATTTTATATTGTAATATGATCTTTTATTAGCTTATAAATTGACTTACCGTCTTACTTATTACCCTATTAATAATCATCAATAAATATAATTTATTTTATCCTTAAATATTAATGTATTTTTACACTGTTATCTTCTTACTCAAAAATCTTTCATCATTTTAACTCTATCAATAATATTTTTTGAGTATTATTTAATAATTTAATTTATATATTTAACTAAATTTAAAATATAAATATCATCACACTATCTCTATTTTCGTCTTTATACATTCTCTTCCATACTAAGAAATTTTAATAATCTTTTACACAAATTTGTTTATACTAAAACTTTTATTTTAAAATATAACTTTGAATTAGTCTAAAAATTAATATATATTTTCCTTTATAATATTTCAATTCTATTGATTTTTTTTATTACGTGCAATTAAACTTTCTTTCTCTTTTAGTTTCAAGATACAAATTTAGCTTTTATTTTTCATTAGTAAAATTACCTATATGAGATATTTATTTTGTATATTTAAACATTTAATTTGGTATCAAATTTTAACTTCCTTATCTTGCAAGACTTCAATTTTGTGGTCATATCCATATTTTAAGCGTTCTCATCGTAACTTTAAGAATTTTTTAATCTCAAATTCGATTAGTCTTTTCCTTTTATTTTTAACATTTTTTTATTGAATTATTTTTCTTACTTTTGCTATAATGTTATCTAATATATAATATTATCATGATTTAATGCAATTTTTTTTATTAACTTTATACTTTATTTAATACTTTTATCCACTATTATTTTTAGATGTAACATAGACAAATATGTAATTTTTTATATTAAATAAAATATGTATTTTATTTTTAAATTATTGCTTGAAATTTTCAAGTTATTTTAATTTATTAATTTTTTAAGTATGTATAGTTACTTTATTTTATTTTTTAAAGTAATTCTTAATATAAATATCCTCATATTATCTCTATTTATTTATATTATTTAATATTATTGATCTTTTTTATCTATTAGACTTTAGTTATATAGTATTATCCACATGCATGTTATTTCTTATTATACTTACACAAAACTTTCTCATCTCAAATTTAAATAAGTTTTATGCGTCTTATTTTGTATGATGGAAATTTGAATTTTCTTCTCTTTTTGTTCCTCAGTTTTGCTATTATATTATTCAATATTTAATATTATTATATTGTCGTGTAGCTTTTCTTTAGCTTGTCTGAATTTAATATTTATTTTTTACCATACTCATTTTAATACACCACAAATAACTATAAGAGTATTTCAATAGTAACTTCAAATCTATTTCTCATATTTTAAAGTGTGATTTTTCTTATCATGTTCTTTTTATAAATAAAATCTTATCTCAATTTTTTACAATTATGTTTCGACTATCATTTTATAGATAGTGTATAAAATATTCATTATCCCGATTTGTCAATATTAATATGACTTTATTATTCTTGTTATTAAAATATTTTTACTGATTATTTAATTATTTCTCACCTTATAAACAATTTATATATTTTATGTAAGATCTTATTTTGCTGCTTGAAATTTTTTTATTCTTAAAGTCAATAACTTTAATACTTAAGTAAACTTTAGTTTTATTTTGTATTGTAACTTACTCCGACGTAAAAATAGTCATAGGTTATCTCAATTTATGTCTTTTCTATATTTCTTTTTATTTTTCTCTATTATAGCAATTTAATTATTTTTTTACCTTCATATTTCTAGCTAACATAGAATAAAATCTATTAGTGCATCAATATATGGATATAAATATAAATATACATATAAATACAAATATTGACATATACATTAGATTTGCCCAAGATCTATTTAGATTATGTATAAGATTCATTCCACCATTTTCATTAATTGTGTTTCCATTTATACTTCAAAATTTTAATGTTGCTTTAAAATTGCCAAATGACTTCTTTTTAGTTTGTTACTTGACTTAACCACATGCTTCATTACTCTCCTTTTAATATAATATAGATACATATTTTCTTGCATATTCTCTGCGTTTTAAATGGGCTCGGACTCCTGAGAAGATGAATGCTGGAGCAGGGAAACAATATTCGAGAGAAATGGCATAACCTTTTACGCCCAGATATTAAGGTTTTCTTTTCCTACAATTTTTATTCTGTTTCTCCTTATCTTCTAAATTGTTAATTTTTTTATTATTATTAATTTGGTCTAATGGTTCACTATTATCGTACTCATCAACGATCTTTAGTCTCTCACCAAATTGGAGTGTTAAAGTTTCAATAAATACCTGCAAAAATTATCATTTTGTTACACACCATATTTTCGTACGTGAAAGTACGCCATAAATAAATAGATGAAAACTCGGAAATGAGATGTTACATTCCGCATTTTTGTATGTTAAAGTTTCGTCGTAAGTTAATCGATGTAAGTTCAGGAATGAGATTATTTTGAGATTATAAGCATTATGATATTTCAAACAAGTGATAAGTGAATTCGTGGAGGTGAAAGGGTAAATAAATCGAAGAAAATGAATTTCGTCGAAGTTTGACATTTTAAGATAAAATACGGTCCAAGCTACAATACCCCGTATTTATGGACTAGTGTTATACAAGGTACCACATGACCATAATAGCAAGATGTATAAAGTGTGTTAAAAGTGTATAGTATTATAAGTAATTTGAGATAATTCTTGATTATATGAATAATAATGTATGTATTGATTTTTAGTGGAAGATTAACTAAATAATTAAGCTAATTAAAAAATTGATAGTTGATTATTAGGAGTGGATAAGCATCAACGTGGCAGCCTTTGCCTTAAGAAATGGTTACTCTTAAAATCACATAAAAGGTGGCAAATTTGAAGATTGGTAACGATTAGCAAGGGTCATATAACTGCTTCATGACCTTTTATACTTCTTATTAGGTGAAGGTTTGTTAGTAGTTTATTCTCAACTTGCTTACTATGCTTGTTAAGATGTTATAGAGATGATTGTGACTATTGGTCATAGTTTAATTGTAAATTTTAAGAGTGCACGGTATAATCTTTATCAAGAATATCGTAGGAATTTTTCTCTATTTCGATCCGCCGTTACGTGTTGTAATAATTGACGTGTGTTAGAGGGATTGTAAAGAGAATCGGCTCAGGTATGTTAAGGCAATCTCTTCTTTTCTTTTGGCATGATCCATACGACACAAACGAAATGAGCAAATACATAACTTTCATAAATGACTCTATTCATAGAAATACTAGAGATGTCTATGTTCTTGATTCTCATGTGTCTCTATTGTTCTATCATGTCACGACCCAAACCGATGGGCCGCGACGGGCACCTGATACCTTACTCAACGGAGTACCAACGTAACGTATCTTTCGTATCATTCTATCATAGCTAAATGAACTGAGGTAAAGCATGAGGGAATACAAACTTACACATATGACATACTGGCCTATAAGACCAAAATGATCACTCGTACACAGAACATAGGCCGACAAGGCCATCAATCTTTCACGTAAACAACATATGTCTACAAGCCTCTTGTTGGTCTTTAAGCTTAGTGTAGCTTAATTTTAAGCTTAGTATAGCTTAATTTTAAGCTTGATGTAGCTTAAAGAGAGTGAATAAAAAATTGTGGGAAAAGAAATAGAGGGAAGTGAAATTTTGAATTAGTGCACTTTGTCCCTCATTGGAAGAAGGAAAGAAAATCTATGTGTATATATAGAGAAACTCTTCTTCTAGCTCTTAAAGAGTTGAGAAGAAGGCAAGCCTCGCGCCGTCGTCGCCGTCGTCGTCGTCGTCGCTCACTCGGCTCGACTTCGGGTTCGGGTTCGGCTTCGGCTTCGGCTTCGGACTGACCCGACCCGTTTTCTTTCCCGGATTATCTTAAATCCGTTTTTAAATTTCTTGCAATATTCATACCTGTTCAAAACAGTTATGGTTGTTCTGAAAGGATTCACACATGTTCCAACAGTTATGGCTGTTCTGAAAGGTTGCAAAACCTTTTCAGAAACAGTACGAAATTGGCTATAAATATACCTTGAATCCCAGAATTTTTACTTACTAAAATTTTCTGATCTTCTTCTTCTTCTTCTGCACAAAATATTTCAGTGTGTTTTACATCCTTCGAGTGGTTCGTTGTTCACCGGCGTTTTTGGTACCAACACTCCGGTGAGTTAAATCGTTCTATCCTGGGAGGATATATTCCAAAACCTCGGGTACTTGAGGGGAGTAATTTCCTTAAGGACACACTGTATTTAGTGGGCTCGGTTTATTCTTATATTATTTTTCCATAGAAAAGCTAAGGATGCCTGGACTAGCGCGCCCGCGCTCAGCACGCGCTAGTGGTCGCGCTAGTCAGGTTTCTCACTGTCCCTGGTAAATTTCACTAGCGCGGCCGCGCTAATCCTGCGCTAGTGAGGTTTCGCACTATTTCTGTATTTACAAAAAAAAATTTATTATTTTATCTTACAGCAATACAGATTACTAACAATCTTAAGGAAATTATTATTTTATTATATTCTGTATTCTGTTTGTAGAGATTAAAAACCTTTGTGTTTTCTACTCCGTCTGATTTTTATTATTCTGATTTGAAGATATAAAAACTTCATCAGAATTTTGAAATTCAGAAAACGATTTGACGAACATAAAAACTTCATCGTTTTCTGTGAAACAATATATAAAAACTTTGGTTTTTATTTATTATACATACTGTTTATTGTTGATTACAGTATTGTTTAATGTTCTGGTTTTGCCATTGATTGAACTCTTCTGTTGTTGACAGTGAGAAATGGCGATTGATAACGGAAATTCTTCTGCGACTGTTGCGGCGACGACGATAGCCTCGTCAAGCCGGACTGTTGTTCCACCGGCAGAAAAGACGGGGAAATTTTCTGGAGCCAATTTCAAAGGAGGCAGCAAAGGGTGTTCTTCTGGCTTACCACACTTGGTATGCAGAAATTCACTAGTGAAGAGCCTCCAGTGCCTGTTGCGGACATGCCGGACAATGAAAAGTTCATGATTGTTGAGGCGTGGAAGCAGGCAGATTTTCTTTGCAAAGTCTATATTTTAAGTGCTTTAGAAGATGACTTGTACAATGTGTACAGTGCGATAAATACTTCGAAAGAATTACTGGACGCACTTGAAAAGAAGTACAAGACAGAAGATGCATGCTTAAAGAAGNGAACTTCAACTTATTTTTCATGACCTTATTGCTGAAGGTATGGTCGTGAATGAAGCATTTCAAGTGGCTGCAATGATTGAAAAGTTTCCTCCTTCGTGGAGAGATTTCAAAAACTATCTCAAGCAGAAGCGCAAAGAAATGAAGTTGGAAGATCTTGTAATTCGTCTCAAGATTGAGGAAGACAACAAAACATCCGAGAAGAAGTCTCGTGGAAATTCAACGATATGGGAGCTAATATCGTTGAAGAAACTGCTCCAAAAAGTAAGAAGAGGAAGAGATCTTCTGGACAGACTAAGGAGCAGAACAAAAAGAAATTCAAGGGCAACTGCCACAATTGTGGAAGAGTTGGTCACAAAGCCCCTGATTGTCGCTTCCCGAGAAAGGAAGAAGAAGGGACATACCAACATAGTGGAGAAGAATGATGACATTGATGATCTTTGTGCAATGCTTTCGAAATGCAACT